>JADBJO010018064.1:0-36178 GCA_016801955.1 Conus betulinus | reverse complement strand
CACAAAATACGTGGCCGATCTTTGTGAAAATTTGTAGGTATGTTCATTATGGGTCACGAATAATGCCCGATGTTTTAGGTTACCGTTATAGCCGTTACTTGGTCGATCTTTCTGAAGGTGTGTAAATATGTTTATTATAGGTCACAGATGATGGCCAGGACAGCCATTACCAAGATGGTTAAACCAGCCCAAGATGGTTTTTTTCTCTTTATGAATATATCACGCGTGTTTAGGATAAACTGGGAGTACGTTTATATGCTTTGCATCTTGTTTCATCGTTGTTCGTTTGTAGTTTACATGCAGTTTTTGCCTGCATCAGTTTTCGTGATTCGTCCAATCCTGTTCACTTCCTTCCGATTGGCAAAAAAAAAAAAAAAAAAAAAAAAAAAGAAAAAACAACATCGGCATAAAGTTAAGACGTGCAGATCTTGCGCTGATACCACTTCCTCGACGACCTTCTGCGCATGTGACTAACATTTTGGGTCGTCTGCCGCGCGAGCATGGCTTGACTGGGAATCATCTCATGTGAATCACACACACAGGAAGAGAAACGAAGGCAGCGTGTCGCAGTGGAAGGTTTCTGCAAGCTGCGTGCTGGTTCAAAAGTGCGCCTTCGATCCGATAGTAAAAAAAAAAAAAAAAAAAAAAAAAAAAAAAAAGAAGAAGAAAAAGAAAAAAAAAAAAAACCCCAACAACACTGATTTCGATTTTGTTAATGAAACTTGCTGTAGACTGTTCACTTTGGGGAGTGTCTGCCCGGCTTCATCTGAGTCGCGACGTTCGCTTATACCTTAGTCTCTCCGAAATTTCATCACTTCAAAAAAATCATAATTTTCTTGTCAAATGATTTATTGAAATACTTTTTGCACTGTATAATTACAGTTTTGTCCTTTCTAATGGTGGCGTTCATTTTTAGATCTAGTGATAACTATCTTTTCCCACGTCCCTATGTAACGCAGTTGTTCTTCCTACTGTTTGTGACTGTTTTGGTGCGACCATTCTTTGAGGTTCAAACCAGGTTCAGGTTCAGGTTCAGGTTCGTAGGGACAATTGCTTATGCTATGCAATTTTAGCCAGAACTGGCTTTACATGTCCCTTCTATAGTTATCTCGTCTTTACACGGTTTGGTCTTTAACTTGCTCAAGTCTTTGTTTATCATAGTCAAAATAAATAGACATCAATAATAGACTATCATCGATAGAGCTTTTGAAAAGGCTAGTATTTTGTGCATGTTTAATGTTAGGGGTTAATTTATTCCAAAGATTTGTTAATCTGTTACTGAAAGAAAATTTCCTTAGGTTAGTGCGACAATATTCATGATAAATTTTATCCACATTATTTCTGGTATTCTCGACACTTGATGCAGTAAAAAAATTTTGAAATAGGAATATTGTCAACACAATTAAATATTTTATAGACTTGAATCAAATCGCCCCTCACTCGTCTTGTCTTCAGGGTAGGCAGTCCACGAGCTTTTAACCTACTTTCATAGGGAAGATCTTGTATATTCTTTACAAGCTTTGTTGCTCTTCTTTGTACTCTTTCTAGAGCAGCAGACTGCCTCTTTAATCGAGGATACCAAATTGTGTTGCCATATTCCAAATATGGTCTAACGAAAGCTTTGTATTGTTTTGTAAAAATATCTTTATCTATGTGAATAAAAGTACGTTTAATTATACCAATCATTTTGTTAGCTTTATTCATAGAGTTTTGAATATGCTTATCGAATACCAGGCCAGAATCGAAAGTGACACAAAATCCTCTTCATAATCACATGTTGAAATATCTGCACGCTCACCAGTATTACTGTTTAGCATTGTGTTTTGGAATCTTGGGTTCTTACGTCCAACATGTAAACACATTGCACTTGTCTGCATTAAAATGCAAGTTCCATGTGGTAGACCATTCAGATAAATTATCAATATCATTTTATAACGTGTCATGATTATAAGTTGTATTGTAAATTTTTGTATCGTCTGCAAATATTTTGCAAATACTTTCCACCGAATTCGGCAAATCATTTAAACCAATCCAAGGTGCACAGCAGTTTTTTAAAAACCAGGCCAAGGACTGGACACACTTACCAGCTCCTTCTCGCGTGGCGTGAGACCCAAATTGTAGACCACAAGCGCGAAGTCCTGGCCCTTCATGGGGGGAAACAAGGTGTAGAACAAATTGTATAGAAGCCCCTGCATTTCCCATGTAGTGATTGGATGACGCGCCTGTGACGAAAATGTACTTATGTGACGTCACGGGCTGGGCTGCTGACGCTAGGGCTTGGAGGTATCGTGCAGGAATGGTGGCACGTGCGGACAGCATCTGCTGCAGTCTGTCTCTGAGGGAGGAGGGGAACTGCCGTGGACAGGTAGTATCGTAGCAGGGACTGGCTGAAACATTGCTCCGTTATGTCATGGAAGGGCTCAAAACGCACGGATTTTGTTTCACATTGTATAAAAAGATAATACACTTCGTAATCTTATGGATTACCTACCGTCAACACACACACACACACACACACACACACACACACACACACTCACGCACGCACACGCACGCACGCATGCACGCACACACACACACACACACACACACACACACACACACACACACACACACACACACACACTGTGCTGTGAGTTAAAAATTGAATTAGGAAAATATGTACCATGGTGCAACTACAGTCAACGTTAAAACTTGCACGGCGCACACATACGTGTTTAGAAACGTGTTTGCAGTCAATGCTTTTACTGTGCTAGAAGTTTAGTACAATTTGTGTGTTGCTTTTATGGATCAAATTCATTGCATAAACAACAAATAAAAACCTTGCATTCAAAAGACAGGGAGGTGAGAAATATGAAGATGGAAGCCCACAACAAGGACGTAAAGAGAGAGAGAGAGAGAGAGAGAGAGAGAGAGAGAGAGAGAGAGAGAGAGAGAGAGAGAGAGAGAAACTATCATTAAAAACAGATGTTCCCCTCTTAGGGTGTTCCTTCATACTGTTGTTTAAAGGGGGTGCTGCAAATCCCCCATCTCCTACATGAGCACATACATGAACAGCATCGCACGCGTGTCAAACTCCACTCCGCCTTTTGGAGAAGACCATACAGTCATGTGTCGCTGGGGCTCTGTTTAGACATCATCTCCGAAGACGGAATGTGGTTACCTGAACGATGAGGTTAAACACAGTCGCGCAAATCTCAAGGTATTCTCCCAATTCGTGAGACCCTTTGTTGTCACATTAGACAGTTTGCACAGGTTGCTACTGATTCAGGACCAGCACCTGCCGTATTATGTTCCGCACTGTGACAGAGCATAATCAGCATGAACTAAACAGGTATTCTAATGGATCAGGACCTCCCTGTGTCATCGTACATAACACAGTGTCTCATCTGTATTCTGTTGGGCCAGGGCCCACTTTGTCAAATCACACACTACCATACAGCATTCTTGATCCCAAGACTAATCCCGGTCATTGTGAAGATCAGAAGTGAAGCCGCCTGCTACGTTAATGAGTGTAATTCATAATCAAAAATGGGTTCAACTACTTACCTCCAGTCATGTTTTCATAGCATTTCTTCTCTGTCCAATTGAATTTAAGCACGGTGAAATCTGAAAAGTAATTTGAAATGCATTGAGTGAAACAGCAGATTGAAATATGAATCAACAAAGAACTGGGTGACGAAATCACTTTTGCACTCTCAACTGGCAACAGTAAACACAAAAAGAAAAAGCCCAACAGACACAAAAAGACTGCAAATGTACTTTCTTATGCCATCTTCTCAAGGTTTTCAGAGCTGTTGACTTGGCATTAATATCAGTTGTTACTTAGTTCATTTATGATTTTCAGTTATTTGCCAACAGCGTTCATGAAATAAGTTTTTGAGAGTGCATTTTCAGTTACGTGCTTTAGATAATTGACACGATTTCTTTGACTGGTAAAATCTTTTGTACTTCCTATAGATACAAAAAAATATCTGAAATCCACGGCATCCAAAGTGTCTCATAAAAGTAATATTTATGGTGAACTGCATTTGCACCTTTGGTATTTAACTGTGCCGCTTCGTCATCATTATTCAAAACGTTGTGATGTCACACTCATCAGGCGTTGTCAGGGTTCTGACACAGGTTAATGTTGAACAGATACATAATGCTAACCTCATGAATGTGCGACCTGTAAAGAACTGGTCTCCACTCTATGAGCAGGCTCACTGCATTTCACAATAGAGACAGTTAAAAATGAAACAGAACAAAAGGAGGTAATTGGCACACACACACACACACGCACACGCACGCACGCACGCACGCACGCACGTACGCACGCACGCACGCACGCACGCACACACACACACTTACTACACATAATCTCACTTTGTTATGAAAACGAAGAAAAAAAAAACACACCGAGAACCAATAACAAGTAGGAAAGAAGTGAAATGATATGAAAACAACAATGCATCACAAACAGCGCAACATTTACAAGCTCATATAAAGTGGTACATAAGCATATAAAACAATTCATCAAAAACATTACCCAAACCGCAACACATTGCATACACAAGAAATTGATCAAACCGTACAGATGTGTGTGCATGCACACACGTGCATGCGCTTTCATGAAGGTAGAGAAAGTAATGAGACAGGGCTGGTTAGTTTAGGTTGTGCAGCTAGAATACGTACGTCTCTAATGCGTTCTTAAATTAAATATAACTTTTGATTCAACGCATCACATAATTTTTGGTGGCCAGTTCATGGGTGATGATTCAAAAAGCACCTGCTCCAAATGTCTTTTGCTTGCTTTGGAATACACAGTCAAGTGATCTGATATGAACGGTGTGCTGGAAATGGTAAAGAAACAGAAGATTTGAAATGTATGCTGCAGCAAATTCTGAGTAGAAACTGTGGCAAGTGAGAGATCGCCTGTAGTGAATGCGTGCTTGAACAGGTAACCGGTGTAGGGTCTGTAATAGCGGTTAGACGTAGTCTGGTTTTTTGGCCGTAAGGACAAACCTCGGAGCTCAATGGTGTACTGTTTGTAGCTTATCTATGAACTTTCCAGGACATTTATCGTGAAAACAATTGCAATAATCTAGTGTAGACAGGACAAAAGATCAGACCAACGTTTTTCTTGCTGCAGTCGTCAGGTCATGACGGATGGAGTTTCTGTGAAGGAGAACTGCATAAGCAGATCTGCAGATGTGAGCTGTGTGCTTGTCGTGTGACATGTCACTAGACAGGAGTTGTGTGTTTGTCATGTGACATGTCACCAGAGAGGAGTTGTGTGTTTGTCATGTGACATGTCACCAGAGAGGAGTTGTGTGTTTGTCATGTGACATGTCACCAGAGAGGGAGTTGTGTGTTTGTCATGTGACATGTCACCAGAGAGGAGTTGTGTGTTTGTCGTGTGGCATGTCACCAGAGCGGAGTTGTGTGCTTGTCGTGTGGCATGTCACCAGAGAGGAGCTGTGTGTGCTTGTCGTGTGACATGTCACCAGAGAGGAGTTGTGTGTCATGTGACATGTCACCAGAGAGGAGCTGTTGCTTGTCGTGTGACATGTCACCAGAGAGGAGTTGTGTGCTTGTCGTGTGACATGTCACCAGAGAGAAGCTGTGTGATTGTCGTGTGACATATTATCAGAGAGGAGCCGGGACCAGTAGTGGGGCGACCATCCCCAACCCGGCGGGTCCCCGGGTGGCGGATAGGGGAACGGCCCTCAGATATGGGGGTTAGCTGCGATAGAAGTCAGACTTGCCTGGCCGAATAAGCAGTCCCGGACCAACTGGCGATGTTTCTACCAGGACGGGGTGGGTCTGTTGTCCTCACTGAAATACTACATGTGTTCTATGACGGGCTCATCATGCGGTCAAGAGGCGCGGTATAACCTCTTGCCGTGGGGTGGGATCCTCAGAGAAACAATCCCCCTGTGCTCACAGGGCAGGACATATGGGCCATGAGCTAAGGGTGAGGCACCCCGAAAGAAAACTCCAGCTGAAAACGGAGGTATTGGGCCACTGGCGCAACTTAAAACCACGATACCACGCATCCACGCTTCCATGATGATGCAGCCCATAGAATTTCGATGTGGCGCAAGACCTTCGGAGAACCGCCGTGGAGGTCTGGAGCCGGGCCCTATGCCTCAAGGGGGGCCCACCCCAAGCGGTCGGTGGTCAGACAAAGAAATCTGTGTATGCCAATGCGACGAAGAAGGAGACCTCATCCTCCTGCTGATGCCAAGCAAACAGTACCACCCAGAATGCTCAACATTCTCCAGTGGAATGCAGAAGGGGTGCATAAGAAGAAACTTGGCTTGGCAGAAAGGATGCAACAAGAAAATATTGACATCGCATGTGTCCAAGAGACAGATTTGACCGTAAACCATGGCTTTCAAGTGAGGGATTACGAGACCATCAGGTTGGACCGTGAGGAAAGAAACAAAGGAGGGGTGCTTGTCTTGGTGCGGAATTCCATCGCCCCACAAGAATTCAAGATCAACACCAATCAACAGGCAGAGATCCAAGGGATTGATATAGTCCTTAAGGAACGCAACATCAGGATCTACAATGTCTATTGCCCTCAAAATCGTGATCTTTCCCTCACATACATGAACATCCCAGACAACAACTGCGTGGTGGTGGGCGATTTTAACAGTCACTCAGAGAGATGGGGCTATGAGGAGATGGAAAAGAGAGGCGGAGAAGCTGAGGATTGGGAGATTGACACACATCTTCATCACATCAACCAGAAGATGATGAACCCACCTTTTAGCCTAGACGCTGGATGACCACACCAACACAGATCTAGCGTTCGCCACCAACGACCTGTTCGTCAGGACCACCAGAACAGTCCTCAACCATCTTGGAGGAAGTGACCACAAGCCCCTCAAACTCTCTATCAACCTCAACCTGCAGGCTCCACAAGCAAAGTGTTTTCCCCGCTGGAATTATAGAAAGGTGGACTAGACTCTCTTTGAGACCCTCACAGATACATACACAAAGCCAATCAACATCAGGCAGAAGGACTCAAACAAGATGGTTCAAGACTTCACAAAGGCCATCTTGAAAGCTGCTACAGAATCCATCCCAAGAGGAGCACGTAAAGACTACAAGCCCTACTGGACGGAGGAACTCCAGAATCTGGAAGATGCTGTTACGGAAGCCAGGGACCGAGCAGAAAAGCAGCCATCACTGGAGAACAACATAGCGCTGAAGGAAGCAACTGCCAGATACAAGCTGTCCTGCGCACAAGCTGCAAGAAAAAGCTAGCAAGAGAAAACTGAAAGCCTAAATCTCGACAGGGATGGCAGCAAGCTGTGGAAACTGGCCAGAACCCTCTGTAATAAAACAACAAGTCACACCACTATAACAATACAAGAGAATAGAAATTACCTCTCTGGAAAGAGAGCAGCAGACCACTCATAGACGTCAATGACAACATCAGCAATCTGAAAGTCCCTCCTGAACATAGAGCTGCAGTGCACGGGGCCCAGGTGAACTTCATGAGGAACAGCCCCGAGAGGAAGTCATGATCACAGATTTCACAGAGAAAGAGCTGGAGGAAGCATTGCAGAGCCTCAGTCTGAAGAAGTCACCTGGACCAGACAGAATCACAAATGAAATGATTCTGCATCTTGGGATGAAAAGCAGGGCAGTCCTTCTAAAAATCTTTAACTCCAGCTGGAAGACAGGATCAGTACCACAGTGTTGGAGGGAAGCAAACATGATCCCCATTCACGAAAAGGGAAAGGACAAGTCGAAGGCTGAGAGCTACAGACCCATCAGCATTACAATCTGCTTAGGAAAGCTGATGGAGAGACTTGTCAACACGAGGCTTGTCTGGCACCTTGAGGAGCACAAGCTGCTGAGCCCTAAACAGGCAGGCTTCCGCCAGCACAGATCAACAGAAGACCAGATCACATTTATCACGCTTTCCAAAAAAAGAAGAACACGCTTGCTGTCTGGATTGACATGGAGAAGGCGTTCGACAAAGTCTGGAAGGACGGACTTCAGCTCAAACTACGATCACCTACACAATCGCCAAGCCAGAGTCAAGATTCAGGGCCAGAAAAGCAAGAAGAAGGCGCTGAGACAGGGAGTACCACAAGGAGGAGTCCTTTCGCCAACGCTGTTCCTCATCTTCATAGATGACATCGTCAGAGAACTGCCAAAAGGGGTCAGAGGAGCGATCTACACAGATGACCTGGTACTTTGGTGCTCTGAAGAGTACACCACTACAGCCCAGGTACGCCTCCAGACTGCACTCAACCAGATCAGCGACTGGACCAAGGAATGGCTTGTCTATGTCAACGCAAGCAGAACAACCTACAGTCTTCAGCCTATCCAGCAAGAAGCAAGAGGTGAAACTGACACTAAACAACCAAAGGCTTGCAGAAGAACCCACACCTACCTACCTGGAAGTGACCTTTGACCACAGGCTCACTTGGAAACAGCAGATCACCAGATGCTGTAGCAGGGCCAAGTTGAGCCTGCAATCATGAGGAAACTTGCAGGGACGGACTGGGGGGCTGACGAACGTATCCTGGAGAGACTCTATACAGGGAGAGTCCGACCTGTAGTTGAGTACGGGACATCAGCATGGGCATCAGCTGCAAAGTCTAACCTAGACCATCTCAACAAGATACAGAACCAAACTCAGCGTGTCATAACTGGCGCCATGAGATCCATCCCAATCCTGAAGATGGAGGAGACCACTGGGCTACAATCACTGGATGACAGAAGGGACACACAGATACTCATCCAGGCAGCAAATTCAAACGCCTTGAAAACCATCCAATGAACAACAGAATGAGCAGACCCACTAAGAGCCGGTTGAAAAGAGGCAGCTTTCATCCACCAATCAAGACGCCTTGAAAGACAAACCCCAGTCTTGATGGAACACGAAGCAAACCCTATCCCGGCAAATGTCACCTACCCATCTTGGAAGAGGCAGGTGTTCCTACAGTCGTCATCATCATGCCTGGAGTGGAGAAGAGAGGAATACAGTCAGACACCCAAAGGAAGGCCCTGGCCATGGAGTATATCTGCAACCAGTACCCCCAGGAAGACTGAACCATGCCTTCACAGATAGCTCTGCCACAGAAGCAACGAGGGATGGTGGAGCTGGAATCTTCCTCCGATACAAAGACGGAAATGAAGAAATTGCAATTCCAACAGGAAAATACTCCACCAACTTCCGAGCTGAGCGAGAAGCCCTCTGTGAGGCAGCCACAACAGTCTTGCAGAACTCCACAAGAACAACAGGGCAGGTGGTGGTGTTCTCTGACGCTCTCTCCATGCTCCTAACCCTCAAGAACTCCTGCTGCAAAGTACAGAACCATCTCACTTCAGCCCTTGTTGCCCTGAGCGCCAGAGTGGAGAAAAGTGGTGATACAATGGGTACCAGCACACTGTGGCATCAGAGGCAGAAAAAGCGGACATTTCTGGAAAAGATGGTGCACAAGGAGCAAGCCAACAACCTGGTGTCATATACGATGAAATTAGGACAGTTATCAAGGCACAGCAAGGAATAAAATGGCGCCTCCTGCATTCCAAATACAACCCAGAAGACATACCATTTGCTGGGACAACAGGAACAGGTCACGATCTTCCGCCTGAGGACTGGACACAATCGCCTGCTCCACCACATGCACACAAAAATTTGGCATTGGACGGACTGGAGAGTGCCCTTGTGGTGAGGGACCAATGACAACCGACCACATCCTTCCAAGTCTGTACGACGTATGCAGCATCCAGGAGAAAGTACTGGCCAAACACCGACAGCAGTGGAAGCCAAACTGTACGGCACCCTGGAGGAACTGCGACATACAGCAGCAGCCTTCATCGAGGACACCGGGCTGCTCATCTAACGGGATGGCGAACGAGGAAGAAGAAGAAGAATCAGAGAGGAGGCGTGCAGATCTGCAGATGTGAGCTGTGGACTTTGTCGTGTGACATGTCACCAGAGAGGAGTTATGTGCTTGTCATGTGACATGTCAGCAGAGAGGAGTTGTGTGTTTGTCATGTGACATGTCACCAGAGAGGAGTTGTGTGTTTTGTCATGTGACATGTCACCAGAGAGGAGTTGTGTGCTTGTCGTGTGACATGTCACCAGAGAGGAGTTATGTGCTTGTCGTGTGACGTGTCACCAGAGAGGAGTTGTGTGCTTGTCGTGTGACGTGCCACCAGAGAGGAGCTGTGTGTTTGTCATGTGACATGCCACCAGAGAGGAGTTGTGTGTTTGTCATGTGACATGTCACCAGAAAGGAGTTATGTGCTTGTCGTGTGACATGTCACTAGAGAGGAGTTGTGTGCTTGTCGTGTGACGTGTCATCAGAGAGGAGTTGTGTGTTTGTCATGTGACATGTCACCAGAGAGGAGTTGTGTGTTTGTCATGTGACATGTCACCAGAGAGGAGTTGTGTGCTTGTCGTGTGACATGTCACCAGAGAGAGTTGTGTGCTTGTCGTGTGACATGTCACCAGAGAGGAGTTGCGTGCTTGTCGTGTGACGTGTGTCACCAGAGAGGAGCTGTGTGCTTGTCGTGTGTGACGTGTCATCAGAGAGTTGTGTGCTTGTCATGTGACATGTCACCAGAGAGGAATTGTGTGCTTGTCGTGTGACATGTCACCAGAGAGGAGTTGTGTGCTTGTCATGTGACATGTCACCAGAGAGGAGCTGTGTGCTTGTCGTGTGACATGTCACCAGAGAGGAGCTGTGTGCTTGTCATGTGACATGTCACAGAGAGGAGCTGTGTGCTTGTCAAGTGACATGTCACCAGAGAGGAGTTGTGTGCTTGTCGTGTGACATGTCATCAGAGAGGAGTTGTGTGCTTGTCGTGTGACATGTCACCAGAGAGGAGTTGCGTGCTTGTCAAGTGACATGTCACCAGAGAGGAGTTGTGTGCTTGTCAAGTGACATGTCACCAGAGAGGAGTTGTGTGCTTGTCGTGTGACGTGTCATCAGAGAGGAGTTGTGTGCTTGTCGTGTGACGTATCATCAGAGAGGAGTTGTGTGCTTGTCAAGTGACGTGTCATCAGAGAGGAGTTGTGTGCTTGTCGTGTGACGTGTCATCAGAGAGGAGGCGGGCAGAGGAGGTCAAGGCAACGTGAAGGTCTGTAACACGGACAGTGAATGGCTTGGACGTTGCTAAAGGATGTGTTTGGGGAATGAGGAAGGATTCACATTTATCGTCCTTCAGTTTCAGTTTGTGTTTAGTCTGAACAGATTCCACCTGACCAATGCAGCTATGTGTGTTTGTTTCATGAGATCTCTTTCTACTGGATGGCAATACTTGTAAAGTTGAATGTCGACAGCAAATGACCAGTTGAAGATAAATGACTTTCAACAAACTCATGTTAAGGCTTCGTGTACATAATGAGTAAGATACGATTCGGTGTTGAACCTTGAGGTACGCCAAAAAATACAGATTGTGTATTAGACAAAACGTCACCAGTGCTGACCAGCCGAATACAGCATGTTAATGAAGCTCTGGAACCACAACAAAAGTGTTCCAGAAATGGAGAGTCTGAATGAGCGGGGGCGTGGTTTATTGCCTCAAATAGTGCACTCAAGTCAAGCAAAATCAACAGTGATGTATTGACCTGATCAAGAGCAAGCAGAACGTCGTTTGTGATCACCGTTTCAGGGCTATGTACCCATACAAGGGTGTGGGGTAGACTTACGGTTATGGCAGGGCATAGACTATTTTTGGTAATCAAAGAGGTGGTCGATACCAACATCTTCAATGATTTTAAACAAAACGAAGAGAAAAAAAAAAACCAGACAACACAGTTTCATTAACAATGTGAATAAGGATTCTCATTAAGGCATTCAATCAACAATATCGCTGAAATGTGGTCAGGAAGGCAGGTTGTATTTGAATTCCAAATCAAAATGAAACAAAGCTCGTTTAGCGCATGTATAAGATATAAACGTGCAATTTTTTATTAGGAATTTTGACTTCGGTTTAAAGAACATGTGAACACTTAAAAGTGATTACTGCAGTTATAGACTGTGAGCAAACTTCCGTCCTTTTTGTGATTTAAATATGTAGAAGGCATCGGAACTGGCCAAATGATATAGGATGCCTCCCTCCTACCTTCACCACCCCTTGCTCGTTTCAATTCCCGTACCCGCCCCCCCCCCCCCCCCCTCCCCCTCCTTTCATCATCGCACACCAAGTAATTTAGCGGACACCTTCGGGAAGAAGACGCAGAATGTTAGCAACGTTGAACCGGCAACAGACTGAACCAGCAACAGACTGAACCAGCAACAGACTGAACCAGCAACAGACCGGGCTGCGTAGTCAGAAGCAGGTCAGGACCAGACGACGTGAGAACGCTGACCGCTGGGCGATCCTGCCTGTCAGTGATGACCTCCTTACGCTTAGGACGATGTGGGATGGGCTTTGTATAGAAATTCATTCCTCTGTCTCAGTCAATAAGCATATGTCCACTTTAAGTCGTTGAAGTCGTTTAATTATGCCCCCCCCCCCCCACACACACACACACACACTCATACTCACTCATACACACATGGTTGTAAGCAGGGGTTGGGGGTGGGGGATGGGGGGGAGAGAGGACAGGAGAGGCTTAGAAGAAAAAGGGTTAAGGGGGAAGACTTGAGAGTGCGACTTACTTTGAATCCTAGACTGTAAAATTTGCAGCAGTTCCTCCACCGCTGGGTCTTCTTTTTCTCTCCAGTTGTTCAGCTGTCCAGTGTTACTTGTTGGAAACCACGACAGTGCTACAGAGTGAGCATCCCAACCATCAAATCACCAGTCACCACGGCACATATGCACACACTATGACACTGACATACAATCTCATACCAATGCCAAATAGCTTCCTACTAAACACACACATCTTCCTACCAATGCCAAATAGCTTCACACTACTAACATACACAACACTTTCACACTAATGACACACACAACTTCACACTGATAACGCACAACGTTCACACTAATAACGCACAACGTTCGCGCTAATAACGCTCAACTTCACATAATGCCAAATAGCTTCATACTAATAACGCACAACATTCACACTTTTAACACACAACTTTCACACTAATAACGCATAACTTCATATCAATGCCAATAGCTTCACACTAATAATGCACAACGTTCACACTAATAACGCATAACGTTCACTACTAATAACACACAACTTTCACACTAATAACACACAACTTTCACACTAATAACGCACAACTTCATATCAACGCCAAATAGCTTCACACTAACAACGCACAACGTTCACACTACTAACGCACAACGTTCACACTAATAACGCACAACGTTCACACTAATAACGCACAACATTCGCACTAATAACACACAACTTCATATCAACGCCAAATAGCTGCACACTAATAACGCATAGCATTCACACTAATAACGGACAACGTTCACACTAATAACGCACAACTTTCACACTAATAACGCACAAATTTCACACTAGCAACGCACAACTTCATATCAACGCCAAATAGCTTCATACTTACAACATCCAACATCAAACCAATGTTAAAGCGCTTTATATTTGTCTAATCAATGACAAGTAACTTTATATCTGTGGCACGAAACTTAATTCCAGTGGCACACTATTTAGCACCAATGCTACCACATTTCATACCAAAAGCACAGTCTCATACCAATACACATAGTTTTATACTAATACCACACAATTTCATACCAGTGTCACACAATTTCATACCAACACTATACAATGTCATCCATACACCACGCAATTTAATACCAAAGCCATTCAGTTTCATGGCAATGCCACACGGTTTCACACTAGTACTACATCAACACCACATTACTTCATACTAGTAATACACACAACTTTCATACCAGTACTACACAATTCATACCAACACCACACAACTTCATGCATACTACACAACTTCATACTAGTACTTCACAACGTGTATTTTTATTTTACTTTTTCATTTATTTATGTATTTAATTTTTTTTTTGCCAAGGGAAAAAACGACCCCCAAAGGAAATCAACACAGCCCTCACTCAGGAAAATAACTGCTTCCAGAGAAAAGACCCCGTTTTTTTTTCTACGTAGTGAATAGACATAATTATGCAATCTGTAGTGGTGCACCCAAAAGCACAATGAGAAGAGAGCAGGGTCTCCAGCAATTTCATGAACCCATCAGACAGGCTTGGCAAACAGTCGCAAGGCTAACGATGACGAAGTGTGGGCAAACACATTGATGGGGACATCGCGTATATTATGTTGTGTCAGCCAACATGGCAGTGCCTAGAACCTTGGCCATGAACCGGAAGTGATGGCCGCTGCCAAGCTTCTAGATGCTGTAGTCTGTGTCTACATTCAAAGCGGCCATGCCAGAATATGTCTGGAACAGACAACTAACAGGGGAATGTAAAACAACGAAAACGTTTACTCTGAAAAGATTTGCTGACACTCGTAGACAGGGAGGGCTACTATTCAAGTGTGGGATGGGAGGGTACTACTTTTGCTGATGGAAGTACGGGAAGGGAGGGGTAGTAGGTGGAAGTAAGGACATGAAGGGGTATTCTTAGCAGGAAAAAAAGCGTGGAAAGGGAAAGCACTACTTTACTTTAGGCGTTTACGTTAAACTGCAGGGAGGAAAAGGTGTTACTTTACTTTGTGGGTGCAGGTGTGGAAAGGGAGGGTCCTTATGTTAGTAGGTGAAAGTATAGGCGGGGAGGTCACTACTTTAGTGGGTGAAAATGTAGACAGGGAGGTCAGTACTTTAGTGGGTGAAAATGTAGGAAGTGAGGTCACTACTTAGGTGGGTAAAAACGTAAGAAGGGAGTTCACGACTTAAGTGAGTGAAAATGTAGGAAGGGAGGTCACTACCTAAGTGGGTGAGGGTGTAAGAAGGAGGGGTTCTTCTTTAGTGGGTGAAAGTGTAGGAAGGGAGAGGTTCTTCTTTAGTGGGTGAAAGTGTAGGAAGGGAGAGGTTCTTCTTTAGTGGGGGAAAGTGTAGGAAGGCCAAGTTTCTTCTTTAGTGGGGGAAAGTGTAGGAAGGGAGAGGTTCTTCTTTAGTGGGTGAAAGTGTAGGAAGGGAGAGGTTCTTCTTTAGTGGGGGAAAGTGTAGGAAGGGAGAGGTTCTTCTTTAGTGGGGGGGAAGTGTAGGAAGGCCAAGGTTCTTCTTTAGTGGGGGGAAAGTGTAGGAAGGGAGAGGTTCTTCTTTAGTGGGGTGAAAGTGTAGGAAGGGAGAGGTTCTTCTTTAGTGGGGGAAAGTGTAGGAAGGGAGAGGTTCTTCTTTAGTGGGGGAAAGTGTAGGAAGGCAGAGGTTCTTCTTTAGTGGGGGAAAGTGTAGGAAGGCCAAGGGGTTCTTTAGTGGGGGAAAGTGTAGGAAGGCAGAGGTGTGGGGGGAAAGTGTAGGAAGGGAGGGGTTCTACTTTAGTGGGTGAAAGTGTAGGAAGGGAGGGGTTCTACTTTAGTGGGAGAAAGTGTAGGAAGGGAGGGGTTTCTACTTTAGTGGGTGAAAGTGTAGGAAGGGAGGGGTTCTACTTTTGTGGGATAAAGTGTAGGAAGGAGGGGCTCTACTTCAGTGGGGGAAAGTGTATTTGAAGGGAGGGGTTCTACTTTAGTGGGTGAAAGTGTATTTGAAAGGACGGGTTCCACTTTAGTGGGATAAAGTGTAGGAAGGAAGGGTTCTACTTTAGTGGGTGAAAAGTGTAGGAAGGGAGGGGTTTTACTTTAGTGGGTGAAAGTGTAGGAAGCGAGGGGTTCTGCTTCAGTGGGATAAAGTGTAAAAAGGGAAGGGTTTTTTACATAAGTGGGTGAAAATGTATTTGAAGGGAGGGGTTCCACTTTAGTGGGAGAAAGTGTTGGAAGGGAGGGGTACTATTATAGTGGGTGAAAGTTCAGGAAGGAGGGGGGGGGGGGGGGGGGGGGGGGGGGGGAATTTTTTTTTTTAACTTTTTGAAATTAATTTTTGATATCTTACATACATTCATGTAGAAAAGGATTATTTTCACCATATTACTAACACATACATCCAAATCAAATAGAATGGAATTCGTTTCAATAAAAAAGTGAAAGAAAAAAAAAAACACAGATACAACAACAACTACTACACTTCGTTCTAATTATTTCTTTCCCATTGTTTACCTAGAAGGGAGGGAATCTACTTTAGTGGGATAAATGTAGGAAGGGACGGGTTTTACTTAAGTGGGTGAGAGTGTAGGAAGGGAGGGGTTTTACTTTAATGGGTGAGAGTGTAGGAAGGGAGGGGTTCTACTTTAGTGGGAGAAAGTGTAGGAAGGGAGGGGTTCTACTTTAGTGGGAGAAAGTGTAGGAAGGGAGGGTTCTACTTTAGTGGGTGAAAGTGTAGGAAGGGAGGGGTTCTACTTTAGTGGGTGAAAGTGTAGGAAGGGAGGGGTTCTACTTTAGTGGGTGAAAGTGTAGGAAGGGAGGGTTCTACTTTAGTGGGTGAAAGAGTAGGAAGGGAGGGTTCTACTTTAGTGGGTGAAAGTGTAGGAGGGGAAGGGTTCTACTTTAGTGGGTGAAAGTGTAGGAAGGGAGGGGTTCTACTTTAGTGGGTGAAAGTGTAGGAAGGGAGGGGTCTACTTTAGTGGGAGAAAGTGTAGGAGGGGAGGGGTTCTACTTTAGTGGGTGAAAGTGTAGGAAGGGAGGGGTTCTACTTTAGTGGGTGAAAGTGTAGGAAGGGAGGGGTTCTACTTTAGTGGGTGAAAGTGTAGGAAGGGAGGGGTTCTACTTTAGTGGGTGAAAGTGTAGGAAGGAGGATCCCTACTTTACTGGGTGAAAGTGCATTTGAAGGAGGGGTTTTGTTTTAGTTGGATAAAGTGTAGGAAGAGAGGGGGGTCTCCTTTAGTGGGAAAAAGTGTAGGAAGAGAGGAGTTCTACTTTAGTGAGATAAAGTGTAAAAGGGAAGGGTTTTGCTGCATAAGTGGGTGAAAGTGCATTTGAAGGGAGGGGTTCCACTTTAGTGGGTGAAAGTGTAGGAAGGGAGGGGTTCTACTTTAGTGAGTGAAAGTGTAGGAAGCGAGGGGTTATTCTTTAGTTGGTGAAAGTGTAGGTCGGCAGCAGTACAACTCTTGTGTTTTAAATAGCAGATAGAGAGGTGTACTGTTTTGTGACGGAATGCGCGGAAAGGAAAGAGTAAAATTCGATTTAAGTGGGTAAAAACACGACACATGGAAGAGGTAATGATTTAAGTTAGTGGATGAAAACAAGGGGGGGGTGGGTGATACTTTAATTCATTGGGTGAAAGCAGACAAGACAATTCTTTGGTATGTGCGTGTGGCGCTAGCTGTAGTTTCCTTATTGCTTTGCTTCCAAAATTAGTTTTGTTTTCTTTCCTCGCAGACGTTTGCACTGAGCCACACACTAGTACACAGATTTCAACATTATTTCATTTACTTCTCAGTTTAGTAAAAAAAAATACAAGTGTGTGTGTAAGGATAAAGTTGTATGGAAGAGTAAAGATCGCGTTCATCCTGATCTGATAATTTGGACAGCAAAAGAGTTCATGTTTGGCGTACGTTTTTTTGGTATCACTAGCGAATTATTTCAGATCTGGTAATGAATGCTGGTTGTTAAAGTGAAATTTGATGATGTAATCCATTTATAATTGTACCTACACTGGTTTATTCGATCAAATCCATTGCGGTATAACAGCGGGAAGGAAAAAAAAATGCATCTGACATAGACGAAAGACGTTTGCATAAAAGAGGGCTTGCTGACTCATTAATGTTTGGGAGCTGGTTTGAAAGAGTGGATGCACTGAACAAAAAGGAATTCAAAATCAGGTCCGAATTGTGGCACTGTTCTTTCAAGGGGTCAACGTCCGTGATAAGGGTTTCCTTCAGAAACAAGGGAATGGAGCAGATCAGTTGAACAAACTAGACATGCATCATTAACCGTGTTGCCAATTCTTCTTACAATTAAGTCTTTTTTTTTAAAAAGCAAGTAAAAACGTAATGTCCTCGTATCATACACAAATTTCTTCTAGATGTAATGTTTCTAACATGTCTGAATTGTTTCTGTGCATTTGTCCCCCAGACAGTGTCAGCATGTCAATGAGCCGATTAAAAAAAGACTCGTATAACATATTTTTTTCTGAATCCTTTTCTACTTTATTTATATTGATTGTTTTTTAACATGCAAATAACTTTTTGACTTTCCTGGCGGCAACGAATAGGAGTGATCCAGCAAAACTACATGTAGCTGTTTTAGGATCGTGGAAATTCTGAAGTCTTCCTTCAACTTGTACGGGAAGGATTATGGCTTTGGTAATGTTTCGCGGCTCAGTTTCGTTTCCGTAATCTAGATTTTAACAGATTGACCCAGTTTGGAACGTTTTGGAGTTCTCTTTCAAACATTTTTGTGCAAATATCCGGGTTTTTGTGAACAAAACAACATGATGCTGTTGTCGGTGAATAGTTCATTGCTTCGGCAGTTTCGCTGAATACACCATGAATATACATTAGAAACAACAGGAGCCTTACGACAGGTCTTTGAGGCACACCTGTAGGCGTTCTCCTTGGATCCGACTCTTTGTGTAATTGTCCCGTTAAAAGTCGAATGCTTTACCTCCTATTCCCATAGCCTGTGATTTTAAAAGCTGTTCTCTAGGCTACATGCAATCGACAGACTTTGAGGTGTCACAAATATCTCTTTATGCTGTGATACTGCAATCGAGGGATTTTGGACCTCAGCCAGAACTTCTCCCTAACCTGTTTTTAAAACACCCCTGGTGACTGACCTGGGGCATGATTTGGACACACTCTACAGAGCGACTATAGGTACATGCCTCAACTCGCTCGCCCTAGTTGACCAGGAGGTGGAAAAGGGCAGGTGCCTGCATTCACTCCATGTGATGTGTCTGGACACAGCCCTGACCACTGACCAAGGAGTGGTTTGGAGCAGGGTGGGCAGTGGCTTTATGTGGTCCACAGTCTACACCCCCTCCCCTCCCCATCAAAGTCAGCTGCAATGTGCTTTGATTGATATGTTCTGTCGCATAGGATTTTGACTGAGGGCACTGATTCGGGAAAACAGGAGGAGATCGGTCTAGGTTTACTTCCCTGGGCGGTGAGAATGGCCACGTGCCTTTTCCCCCTGGCTGGGCAGTAGTGCAGCGCGCTGATTGGTTTTCAGCACTTTACACCGGGGGTTCAAAGACTAAGTGAAAAGTGCGATAGAGTGGAAAGCATATTGTTCAGCGTGTGAAACTTCCATAGTCTTTTTTAAAATCCAAAAACAAGAGGGATCTTTAACCTGGTGTGTAGCGGAACCGTTTTCCTCCTGAAATTCCTGCGATCAAGTGCACATGTAGCGCTAGCTAACAGAACGCGATTAATGCTAATCAATAAGTGAAAAATGCGAAAAGCCACTACATTTGTCCTATCACCATATATGATTTCCTAGGTACAAGGCTTGAGCTGCAACTCAACTCAGCGATCCTGACTCAGTGAGCATGGAGGTCAACTGTCATCCGGTAAAGGTGTGCAAGAGCTGTGTGGTGAACCATTCACCCACAATGGTCAAGATCAGGAAAATGTTCCCTTTCCTCCAAAAGCAAAGAAAAGCACAGCAAACAAAGCTATGATAAAACGAAAAACATCAAACGCCTAAGAATTATACCATAGTTGTTTTTCTTGCTTCTTGAGCTGGACAGGTGCAGAACTAAAGAGTACCCCCTCCCACCCGAAAAAGACCTCACTAACCTTCCCTCACCACTCCTACCCACCCCCGCCTTCCACCTGCCTCCTCGCCTGCACGGCATTCTGGTCAACTTTACTGAATATCATTCCGTGTATGATAATGCATATTTTCAGCATCATCATCAAACAAACCAACAAAGCAACTAAACAGGACCAAAGTTATCAGCCAATTCAAGAGTACTGATGCCAGAACATAGAAGTTACTCTCCATGCCCATTTCTGGCGAGACTTGATCGAACCATATACCAGGTACCAATGTCTCCTGCTCGCCGACAAACGTCGCCTTCCACTGGGTGATAGACGTCGCCTTCATCAGGGTCATGTATGTGAAGAGAAGGCCCAGAGTGACAACAATCAAGAAGAAAAATGCTGAAAGCGGCAAACAAACGACAACAGGGTAAAGCAACGAGAAAACGAGCAGACAGGCACAGGCATTAAAACCCGCAACTGTTAAGTAAAGAATGCTAAGAATGACTGTTAAATAAAGAATGCTAGGAATGACTGTTAAATAAAGAATGCTAGGAATGACTGTTAAATAAAGAATGCTAGGAATGATATCCTGCGTATGTTGGATCAGAGGAACTCTCTCTCTCTCTCTCTCTCTCTCTCTCTCTCTCTCTCTCTCTCTCTCCCGCGGTGCCTCCCTCCACCCCCACTAATCCTCTACAGGCCATTGCTGAAGCAGAGCGATTGCTCCAGGCAGCCTGTGGCCTTTCTTCAGTGTGAAGACTACCTTGTAAGAATCATCCCTTCCACACCCACCAGCCCCATAAAAAAAAACACTGGGGGGAACTAGACGTGTGTGTTATATGTACAAGTCCTTGCTATAAGTGCGTGCGTGTGTGTGTGTGTGTGTGTGTGTGTGTGTGTGTGTGTGTGTGTGTGTGTGTGTGTGTGTGTGTGTGTGACTTTCAGCTTTCCTTGCCAGACTGAGAACTAATCCTTGGATACTACTTGTGCGTGTCATTATGTTCTTAGCAGTAATAACTATCTTTTCACATCGGCATCTATTGCTGACAGTGATCACCGTAGGCTGTGCTGAAACACTATGTGTTCTACTTATTTACTCTCGAAACCACTCGTATCACTAAAGACATTTCGCCCCATGTTTCAGAAATGACTGAACTGTGTGGCTCGTGAATCATATATGCCTTCACTGAATGCCAGACTAAATTTGTGTTTCTAATACCTGCGTTCAGTGGATGTGACTGATTGGAGAGCGCTCCATAAGTGGAACGCATTTGTGCCAAACAGACTTGGACCTATAGACAATTTAATCTGATTCAGCATATATATGTGTGTGATCAGATACATATGAGTTGGTGACTCTGTGCGTGCAACATACAGGAATTGTGCTTTTTAGTCTTGCAGTACTTCGTCCTGTACTACCTGACAGCAACTAGTTGTGTGCACTTTAGACTGTAAGTGCATTCTCAGTCACCTATTTGCGAACCACTGCTAGGGTATCTAATCTACCAGTTTGTTTGATTTGTTTTTTGTTGTTGTTGTTGTTGTTGTTTTCTTGTTCTTCTTCTTCTTGTTTTTTTTGTTGTTGTTTTTGTTTTATCATTTATTTACTTTTTCTGTACGTGTCCTTTCTTCCTCTTCCTCTATCTTTTTGTTTTTCCTTTTACTTGTGCCCTCAGGACATAAAATGACCACAAACCATAACTCATAGCCATCGAGAGATGGACTGAGAGTTTGCCATTTAAATATCAATAGTGCAGTCAGTAAGATTTCTGATATCTCGACCCTAATATCAAACCACCAAAAGCCATTCCATGTTCTGGGTCTCTCCGAATCAAGACTAAATACCTACATTAGTGATAAAGATGCATCAGTCCAGGCTATAACATCGTTCGAAAAGACCCTATTAAAGACAAAGAGACAGGTCTTCTAGTGTATGTCAGTGAATCTCTCAACTTCAAGAGACTTTCCCACCTAGAACAGCATGACGTAGAAGCAGTGTGGACACAAATCGCACTGAACAATCACGATCCATTTTAATCGGGTTTTGCTATCGGAACCCAGCAGAAAGAGTCAGCTGGACTGATAAATTTGTTACTATGATGGACGCAGTTTCCTTAGAATGTAAAGAGATTGTTTTACTCGGCGACTTCAATGTAGATCTTATGAAACCAAACAGCCAATGGAGCCAAACGATGTGTTGAATTTACATCAGATCATCAAAACACCCACCAGAGTCACACCAACTTCAAAGACAATCATTGACCATATCTATGTCTCAAATGTAAATAACATACTAGAAGCTTGTGTATCAGTCTTCTCTTCTAGTGATCATTACCCAGTGTGTGTTACATGGTCTAAACATGGAGTAAAAATCCCAAAACAGGCCACAAAACCATAACTTATCGTTGCTTCTCTAAATTTAACGAACAAAATTTTTTTGTTTGATTTAATGAACTCAGAACTTTATACAGTATACAATATTACTGATCCAGATTCAGCGATTGACTTTTGGATCGAAATTTTTACAGAAGTCTATAATAGACATGCTTCATTAAAAACAATCAGAGTAAAGCATATTCCCAAACCACCATGGTACACGAAAGAATTACAGGAGGCATGCTACCTTAGAGACCTTTTGAAAGAACATGGCTATGAAGAAGAATCAAGGTCACTTAGAAATGCAATAAACTCTCTCAGAAGCGCAGGGAAAAAACAAAAATACTATCGCGAGAGTTATTAACTTCCAAACACAATCCAAAACTGGTTTGGCAAGCAATAAACCAGCTTAACAATAACAGTTCTTCAAAATCAACTGTTATCAAAGGTATTTCTGCTTAACACTTAACACTCACTTCTCTACCATTCCAGATACAGTTGTTACTACTGATCATTCAAGCTCTAATGACCTTAAGGAACTCCATCAGTTTTGTCACGACAAAAAAATCACGTCTGAACTACACATTCCACCCATAACTGTGCACGAGGTGTATCAGTACCTACTTCATCTCAAACAGTCAGGAACACGTGGACTAGATGGCATAGATGGCAAAATTCTGAAACTCTCGGCTCCAGTTATAACTGACACGTTAACGTATATCTTTAATTTGTGCATAGATATAAAAGTTGTTTTTCAAATGCGTTCAAAAAAGCAAAAGTTCTATCCATTCATAATCTGGTGATAATACTGATCCTTCAAACTACAGACCAATATCAATCATATCTATCTTTTCCAAACCTCTAGAAAAGCATTTAAATAAACACATCCTTCATCACTTCAACAAGTACGATTTGCTCCATTCCGGACAGTCTGGTTTCAGACAGAAACATTCCTGCCATTCTGCATCAATCAATCTTGTAGATGCGTGGCTTAATAATATTAATAACAACAGATATTGTGGTGTCTTATTCGTTGATTTCAGAAAAGCATTCGATGTCATTGACCACAATCTCATTATTCGAAAACTGGAAAATATACGGTCTTTCAAAATCCGCCCTTATCCTTCTAAAATCATACATCACAAAACGACAACAATGCGTCTTATTAGGGACGACTGTCTCTTCTGTAACAACTCTATAAGTATGGCGTTCCACAAGTCTCCATTTTAGGCCCGCTACTCTTCTCAATCTACATTAATGACCTACCCCTACATGTGAGATCTACATGCGACCTCTTTGCAGATGACACCACAATTCACACCAGCCATAATGATCCTTCCAGTCTCTCAAACATTTGCAAGAGAGTACCAACGATCTTGTAAAAGGACCGAACTAAATCACATGTCACTTCATCCGCAAAAAAACTAAACTGATGTACATTACAACTAGGCAAAAAAAGACAAAAGCTCACCAATGATTTCCCTCCTATACACCTCAATAATATACTTGTGGAACAAGTCACTCATCATAAAGTATTAGGACTAATAATTGACAATAGTCTCAGCTGGAATCCCCACATAACTTTACAGTGCAAAAGGCTTTCCCAGAAAGTTTACCAGCTCACCAAAATCAAACACTTTCTTGACTTTCATTCACGAAAACTTTTTTCCTTGCTCATATTCAGTCTTATGTTGATTATGCATCGACTATTTGGGACTCTGCAAGTGCAAATACACTAAAACATTGTTCAGCCTACATAAACGAGCGCTAAAGTTAATCCTTCTGAAGAAAACTAGCCTTGAAAGCTCTGATTATAAACATCTTCACATTCTTCCATTCAGCCAAAGACTCAAATACAACAAAGGACTAATGATGCACAAGATTCTGACCGGGAATGGTCCAACAACTTTAATGAGCCAATTCTCAAGTCTCATCGAGAAACTCCCCCAAACTCCATATCCCATTCGCCAGAATTGACTTATTTAATCAAGTCTAAGGTACTCGGGCTCCTCTTTGTGGAACTCCCTTCCAGAATCCATCAAACAAGTCCATTGTACCCCAACTTTCAAAAACGCTTACCTTACCCATCTTCTGCGGTAAAAAAAATCCCTCATAAGTAATACCAGCAACTAATCTCAAAATCATAAATGATCCCATTTTCATGTACTTAACCAATTTTTTTTCTCTCTTTTTTTTCATGTATCAAGTATATATATATATATATATATATATATATATATATATATGTGTGTGTGTGTGGTGTGTGTGTGTGTGTGTGTGTATGATATATATATATTAGTGTGTGTGTGTGTGTGTGTGTGTGTGGGTGTGTGTGTGTGTGGTGTGTGTGTGTGGATATGGATATGGATATAATGCTATGAAAAATGATTATATGTTGTGCCCTTTTCTCTCTCTCTCTCTCTCTCTCTCTCTCTCTCTCTCTCTCTCTCTCTCTCTCTGCCTCTCTCTCTCTGTCTCTCTCTGTCTCTCTCTGTGCCTTGTGTGCGTGCGTGTGTGTGTTCCGAATTCCTTACATGCTTTGTCATATTTCATTTTACTGTTTGACTTTATACATGCTAATTATTGTACGTTTTAGTACATTTCCATTTCAAATTATTATATTTCATGCTGTACCCCCCTCTCCTCCATCCCGTCTCTCTCTCTCTTTTATTCTTCTCGCCCCCTCCCCCCCCCCCCCCCCTCTCACTATGCTTAATACCTGCTACGTATTTTCATGCCTTACAAAAAATGATTACATGTTGTGCCTCTCTCTCTCTCTCTCTGTCTCTCTCTCTCTGTCTCTCTGTCTGTCTGTCTGTCTCTCTCTCTCTCTCTCTCTCTCTCTCTCTCTCTCTCTCTCTCTCTCTCTGTGCGTGCGAGAGTGCGTGTATGTGTGTGTTCTAAAATATGTACGTACTTTGTCATATTCATTTTATTGACTGTTTTCATACATGCTAATCTTGTGCGTTGAAGTACATTATATATGTTCCCCCATCCCACCTCACTCCCTACCCTACTCTCTCCTTCCTCTTCATTATTGTTATTCTCATTTTTATTTCTATTTTTTGTTTGTTAATCATTATTCTTATTTTTTGTTTTGTTTTTCATTTCTCGTCTATTTCCATTTGATGTTCTTTTATGATTACATGACCGCTTTGCTTGCTTCTCTGCTTTTTTTTTTTTTTTTTTTTATTAATTGATTTCACCAGTAGTCCATACTCAGGGCGAGGACTGGATGTAAAAAAAGCGCGTCAGTGCTTATCTATTATCCTCGTAAATAAAGAATTTTGTCTTGTCTTGTCTTGTCTTGTCTTGTCTTGTCTCTCTCTCTCTCTCTCTCTCTCTCTCTCTCTCTCTCTCTCTGATACAAAGCATTTAAATTTAGAGAAATAGCTACCTCTTGAAGTCCTGAATTAATTGTGTTCTCTCTAATTGTTGTCTCTCTCTCATGCACGCGCGCGCACGCGCGTGCATGTAAATGTGTGTGTTTGCGTGCGTGCGCGCATGAATGGTGAATGCGCATGCACGCACGCGCCCGTGCGTGTTAACCCTATGTATGGGGCGGATTCGGTCACATTGTGGGTATCTTTTTTGCTTGGAGAAAGTTCACGACACCACATGGTAATTTGTCCTTCCCGTAGTTCTATGTCTAGGTTTTCGAGGCCATCTCGCCCTCCGTAAAAAACGGCTTTGCTGATTGGCAATTGTCAGCTCGTATTGGTACAATGTTGTCCGACATCTAGGAACTGGACTTGGCAGTGCCCCAGGGGAACATCCTTTTCTTTTGCTCTCTTCAGCACCAGATTAATGACATAAGGCAGTCAGTGAACCAAGGTTCCGATTTCTTCTGTTTGACGACTTTGCACTCTACCTTGTCGGAGCCACAGGTGCTGGCACACAACATCAACTCCAACTTTGCGTGAATAAGATCCGACAGTGGGCCTTGGACAAGGGTTTTACTTTTCCAGAAACAAAACTCAGTTTATCGATTTTCACAACTTTGGAAGCACTTTGCAAATCCTGATATTCCTCTTGAAAAATCCACCATTCCAGCTTTGTCTGAAGCCAAGTTTCCGGGAGTTATTTTTCGACGCAAATCTTAACTTTCAAGTTATATTCAGAACTTGGAAATTTCTCATCAAAAAGTAATGAATATTCTGCGAGTCTTACCACACATATATTGGGTAAACTGATGAGGAAACTTTCTGTATCTTTACAGGGTTGTAATCCGTTCCAATTTGGACCGCAGCCTTTGTCTAGGGTTCCGCAAGACTTTCCTAACTTGAAACTCATACACTATACCCCGTCAAGAATGTATCTTGGGGCATTCTGCACCACCCTTGTGTACAGCCTGTATGCAGGGGCGAGGAAACTATCCTTTTCCAACCGTCGACAAAAGTTTTGTCTAAATATTGTCTGATCAACTTCCTGACCCCCGAACTCTGCTGACGATTTTTTTTTCCCAATCGAAATTCTACAAGAAGAATGGATCTCATCCGATATCCCAGATTCTTTCTCCACATCAACAATGCAGGCACTGACCTGGAAGTCGTGTGTGTCCAAATTT
The DNA here is from genome assembly GCA_016801955.1 of Conus betulinus. Classification (NCBI taxonomy): domain Eukaryota; kingdom Metazoa; phylum Mollusca; class Gastropoda; order Neogastropoda; family Conidae; genus Conus; species Conus betulinus. The sequence goes on along the minus strand of JADBJO010018064.1, from coordinate 9,570 downwards.
CCTGACGATCCACCACCGACATTCCACAAATCCGCTTTGATCTTTCTCCTTATCATATAGACTCCACGAACTCTCTGGCGCACAGGACATTTCTTTTTGCTGAAGTTTGCTCTACATTTGCGTTCTTTCAAGGACTGTTCACTAATGGTACCAAGTCTGAAGAAGAAGTTGCTTCTGCTGCTTATTGCGGAAAAGCTCCCGCTCAGAAATGTTCAAAACACATTCCCTCAGACAGCTCCGTTTGCCCTGCTGAGTTCACAGCGTTGATCTTAACACATCTTATCACTTAATCAAGACATACATTTTTTTCCTGATGCTCTGTCTGCTTTGTAGGCCATTTGCCGGCCATAAGCTCAAGCATCCCCAATCACTGCTTCTTTTTTCGGACATACACTTCTCTTAAATGTGACAGTTACAACATAACTTGTGTTTTGGATTTCTGATCATGTCGGCATTTGAGGCCATGAAAAGGGTTGATTAACTTGTCAGAAATCCCCACAAATAAAGAGCTGAGAAACGTTCTCTTTCCTTTACACTGATCTAAAACCCAAAGTCAGGACTTCGGCAAGAGGTCTGGAATACGCCGACGAATGAGGCTCTTTTTCCAACCCGTCCAAACCTTCCAGAGTTTTGTGCTGTCTGTCACTGGTGGCCAAACATCTGTTCACCATTGATGATATTAGACGAAAAATAATTTTAAAACGTCATCTCTAACTAACAAAGCTTAACCTCAAAGATAAAAAAAAAACAAATAACTTTTTGAATTAGTGGTAAAAAAATAAACACGCATCAAAGCAACTTGGCAATTTTAGATTGTGCGATAATAGTAGCAATGTTTTATGATAGAAGGGCAGGACATATTTGACTGATATCTTGGACGTTGATATCAATAGAATTTTCTTCATAAATTGGAGTTAAGACAGAACATTCTATCAACAAATGATGCATGAAATAGGATTACTGCACGTACAAAAACATGGCAAGAATATTTTATGTTCCATGCATTTAACTTGAGTTTTGTTACTATCTTGGAAATGTGACGAGGACAAGTATTTCCATATTTCAGATTTCTCCACAATTTCTGTTATAAACACAATTTTCTAACTTTAGCAAACATTTCTGCAGGAGATTTTTTTCAGTGAAGATAATAAATTACAATCGAGGCAATGTTTTAGCTCCAGTTTTAGCAAGTATATCTGCTGCTTCATTCCATTTCAACCCACTAAGAGAGGGAACCCAGCAAAAGTCAATACATATTCCATGAATCCTTAAACAGTGTATGAGGTGATGAATATCAAAAAGTACACCTTTCCGAGCCTTACCATCCCAATGTTCCAGAGACTGCAAGACAGATTTTGAATCAACACATAAGGATATTATGAAAAGGCATGGGAGCATCATAAATGTGGCTCAAAGCCATCTATATTGCATATAATTCTGCCGTAAATATGGAAAACCCTTTGCCAAGGTGATAATTCTTTTTTTTACATTTAGGCTAGGAATGACAAAACCAGAACCACTACCAATGTTATCTAGGACTGAGCCATCAGTGTAAATTTTTCAGGTGATTGCTATAAAAATTGTCAAGATGAACTCTGACCTCACTAACCAAGAGATTAACGTTTTCAGTTTTAGAAACACTTGTGTAATTATAATCAACATTTCCACACAAATGCTCCAAAGGGGGAATCTTAGGCGTGATGGGATCCTCAGAAACTGTTGATAAATCAGTGTTACAATCACACATAAGTTTATACGCGTAATTTCTAATTGGTTGTAAATATAGAATATGTCTGGCTCTTTGGGATAATCTTAGTTCGAATCCATCAATAGTTCTGCTGTAACTGAGTTCTTAACTGACAGACTTCTAATCACATATTTGATACGTCTAAGAGCCGTTGTTCTCGAAAAGGTAAAACCTCTGCAGTTTGATAACTTTTGATAGTATTTGCATGAACTGGTACACCTAAGGCCAGTTTCACTGCTTGCTATCCAAACTTTGTAGCTTTTTTAACAGATATTTTGGAGCAGAATAATATACTTCTTGGCCATACTTTAATTTGGATCGAACTAAAGAAGTAAACAAATGGAATAAAGTTTTTGTGTCTTGCCCCCAAGGCTGGTAGTTGATTATTTTTTTTTAAAAGTTTAATCTTTTTCTTGCCTTGGTTAATAAATGTTCTATATGCTTTTTCCAACTTAGTTTTGTTGTCAAAAAGACTCCTAAAAATTTAACACAGTTTTGATATTTCAAGATATTATCCTCTAATTTCAAAATAGGTAATATGGAAGGATTTTAACCATTATTAAAGAAAAAAGACACAAGAACAACAAGCTGTCGTGGTTGTAAATGAAATTTTCGGCTTTATTTGCCTTCGTCAGCACATGACATCCTCCCTGAGTGCCAGCAGGTAAGTGTGTGTGTGTGTGTGTGTGGTGTGTGTGTGTGTGTGTGTGTGTGTGTGTGTGCGTGCGTGCGAGCGAGTGAGCACGCGTGGGCGCCCGCGTGCATGTGTGTTTGTTCTGAAAGAAACTGTGTTGAGAAATGGTGTGTGTGACGTGACGACAGCCTTGCTGTAGCCCCTGAAGATCAGCTGGACTGTTAACCAGATGAACTGATCGGAATGGATCAGCTTAGGTGAGGGGTTCTGGTCTGCTTGCTTACCGTTCTATCATTGGTCCATCTCTTTGGAGATCACTATTCCACCTAGAGCGCATCTCCGTGCAATGCTGAACATCTATCTGTCCACGCATCCATTACCTACTCATCCACCTATCCACCGACCGTCCTATCTGTCTATATTCGTCTATCTATCTATCTATCTATCTATATACATCTATGTATCTATCCATCTGTATATCTAACCATTCTATCTATTGTCTACTTAATTATCCATCCATCCATTCATTTCTGTCTGTCGGTTTCTTTCCACCCTACCTCTATCTATCTATTTCTCTCTGCATATCCATCTACTCTCCTCATACACACACACACACACACACACACACACACACACACACACACACACACACACACACATACACACACACACGTGTTACAGTGAATGATATGACACCTGGAATGCTCAAAAGATATCTCTGATATGTACGTGTATGTGCATTTTTGTATGCAAGTATATATGTATGTATGCATGCGTGTGTGTGTGTGTGTGTGTGGTGTGTGTGTGTGTGTGTGTGTGGTGTGTGTGTGTGTGTGTGTGTGTGTGTGTGTGTGTGTAAGAGAGAGAGAGAAAGAGAGAGAGAGAGAGAGGGAGAGAGAGAGAGAGAGAAAGAGAGAGAAAGGGGGGGTGAAAGTGAGAGAGAGAGTGCGTGCATGCGCGCGCGCGCGCGTGCGTGTGTGTGTGCCCCCCCCCCCCCCCCCCCCCCCCCCGCGCGCGCGCATGTGTGCGTGTGTGCGCGCCTGCGTGCGTGCATGCATATATATATATATATATATATATATATATATATATATATATATATAATATATATCTGTGTGTGTGTGTGTGTATATGTGTGTTCCTCTTGTAACGAACCTATTTCTGTATGAAAACAACCAATGAAAACAGTGGTGGAATGCTGACAAAAGCATCTTTTCTTCAAATCAACTCCACGTCGCCTGCAAAGTTACGTTGTACCGTTGACCCATGAAATCCCAGCAGTATGACAATAGCAGATAACGTGCTGCCTTCACTGTGAAAGGAAAGCCCTTGGTGACCGATGGGGTTAGTGACATTGCATTGGAAAGGAATGGGTTGAATAGCAGATTCACACAGTTGTGAACGCAAACACCCGGAACCAGACAACCAGCTGACCAGAGTCAGGGAATTTGAATAATTTCTTCACCACTCCTGCCAGTAGGCTGGCGGGTTCGCTTAAAAAAACCTCTCAGTGTTCTGAAAACAGTTAGTATCTCTTGTCCAGAGATCTGACAGCCCATGAACCCACCATCTTATCTCAGAGGGATTTGCATTTTTTTTGCATTATAGTTGCTCTCGTTTGCATGAAGGCTTTCAAATACTGAAATCAAGTTTTATTGCTATGAATGTCACATTTTTATTGTTTGTTTCTTTTTTAAAAGAAGCTCATGAAACTGCACACAAAATCACTTTTCGCCAGCGTATTTCATTACAAGTTTATTCAAGGACACTTCATTTAACTATCTACTGTTGAGAGAGAGAGAGAGAGAGAGAGAGAGAGAGAGAGGAGAGAGAGAGAGAGAGAGAGAAGGTCAGCACAGATATCACAGCTTGACAATGACATGAACTGACAAAAAAGGGACAAAAAAAAACTCCAGCAGACAGGGAAGCATACATGTAGGCAAGGAGACAGACAAACACGTAAACACGTAGGCAAGGAGATAGACAAACACGTAAACACGTAGGCAAGGAGACAGACAAACACGTAAACACGTAGGCAAGGAGACAGACAAAACACGTAAACACGTAGGCAAGGACACGGAAAAGCAAGTCGACACGTAGGCAAGGAGACAGACAAGCAAGTCGGACACGTAGGCAAGGAGACAGACAAGCAAGTCGACACGTAGGCAAGGAGACAGACAAGCAAGTCGACACGTAGGCAAGGAGACAGACAAGCAAGTCGACGGGTTCACCGGCACAGACACTACTAAGCCAGACTGGCAGACCAGCTGAGATGCATGCAAGCAGACAGGCAGGCAGACCGACGGACAGACAAACAGAAGCTGTCGGTCCACACAGAGGTCTCACCTCCCCGGAGATGCCACATAGTCCTCCCGGATGACGGCGATGTTTTAGTCTGGGAAAGAAACGAAACAGATCATCGGCATCTCCAAGTTTCATTGTTGGAATCATCACTCACCCTATTGCCTCTGGACCAAGTCACATCAGGATAAGGGGCGAATGCAAATGTGAATGTGCTCGCCGGCAATCACACACACACACACACACACACGGTGAACTAAACTACTTTTTGTTGTTAAATTTCTAAGTCCCTTTTTTAAAATGCATCGGACGCGCTAAATCTTACCATTGTTCATATTTTCAGCGCATCACGCGCGCAAGTTGTAACTGTTGTTACATATTGTGTGGATCAAGTACGCAAAATAGAACGAAATTACAACTGGTACAATTTGCTCCGCGCAAACTGTATCATTGTTAAATCCCCTCGATTTGAAATTCACCGCTTGAAGCCTAGTCGGAAGATCCTACTTCCCAGGCGTGTCAAGAATAACCTTAAAGGGCGAATGAAAGTGCAGCCTCATTGCCAGCATAAAAGCATTAACACTGTACTAAATTCGTAGCATCATCGTCATCATACTCATCCTCATTGATCAGCATAAAAAAGATGTCTGAAATGTTGTGGTCCTTCCTGCCCTTCTCTCATGATGATCTGTTTTGATTACCTCTTGACGTTTACGCCCTTGGTTTGGTTCTGCTGGGGTCACTGGGATTGACAGTTTCATTGGGACTATTGTTGGACGGACGTGGTGACACCTACGTCTGTAGGGAGTACTCACTCACGCTGACTCCGCGATTAAACAATCATTGTTGTCAGCGGGAGGCTTAGAAGGTGTGTCCTGTGTGTGTTGGATCAGAGCAGGCGCCACTGAGCACCACCAAAGTGACTCGGCATTAGGGCAGTGTCTCCTCTGGTGGGTTGCCTCATGACAACTTGACACATACCGCTCCCAATGGATTGCGCGAGCTGGGACCATGGCAGAAACGGCTAGACTGTGGCTGTGGACGATGGGCCAGAATGGGTGGCGTGGGTGCAGTGTCAAGTGGTATATAGAAGATGAGACAAAAAAAAGGAAAGAAAGGGTGTTAGACAGGTGCACAGTTCTTTGTGGGCTTCTCAAAACCCACTCTGCCAGAAGGCTGACAAACTTTTCCCCCTTTCTGTACTGTCACCCATGCACCGGCAAAAAGTACACAGAGAGTATCTAGGGAGGGATAGCGGTTCCTCATTTGTCATGCATCTCTGCATCTGACATGACTTGTCAGCCATTTAAACGCTTCAAAGACTGCTTGAAAGCCGCCCTATGAGCCTGTGGTAGTCCTCCGGTCGGATCATCCCTGCCATTGACTACAAGGCCTGGCAGCTTACCCTATGAGCCAGCCTGTGGTAGTCCTCCAGTTGTATCAACCCTGCCAGTGATCACAGGGCCTGGCGGCTTGCCCCATGAGCCTGTGGTAGTCCTCCAGTTGGGTCAACCCTGCCACTGACACACAGTGGCGGCTGGCGACTTGCCCTATGAGCCTGTGGTAGTCCGACTCCGAGTCGGGGTATCACCCCTGACACCCTGACACCACAGTGACTGGTGACTTGCCCTATGAGCTTGTGGTAGTCCTTCGGTTGGGTCACCCCTGACACTGACCACAGGGCCTGGCGACTTGTTGCCCACAAGGAAGGAAAAGTATTCGAGGAAAGGCACCTGCCCAAACGGAGAGGAGACCTGACCTAGCCTCTGCTGTCTCATGGCTGTACTACAGCCTCCAGCTGGTGAGACTATTCCTCCTCTGCTGTCTCATGGCTGCACTACAGCCTCCAGCTGGTCAGGCTATTCCTCCTCTGCTGTCTCATGCCCGCACTACAGCCTCCAGCTGGTTAGACTAATCCTCCTCAGCTCTTTTCCTGTATGAAATAGAGAAACAATTTCTAGACTTTGAGTATATGTTGGTTCCCATTGAATAACTAATTCATTAAAAGTAGCCTGATACAGTTTTCCTTATTTCATTCCAGATAAGCTCCTTTCATTCATTCGACGCATCATCACTTCCAGAAGGTGGTCCATTTTCTTCTTGAATGGCAATTTCAGTTTCTACTTTCATCATTAATTCACATTTGTCAACTTCATTTTCCTACAAACATGGGAAGCTGTAATTTTCAACAAACAGATAAGTAGCTTTTCAAAACTGTCTATATCAACCAACTCATTAAGGACACTTGTTCATCTATGATTAGTTTCTAGTACAACTTCATCTGTCCACTTAATCCTTGCTCTCATTTGAGCCTCTTTTGCTTTGGCAGTCTGCAGTCTGCAGTAAGTCTAGGTTTTCTGTAAGTTTACATACTTAAGCTTGGTTGCCTTCACTGGACTCGAATTAATGTTTTTTTTTTAGTTTTCAAGAGTTCAAAATGTAATATGCACTCTTTGCTTCTCTTTCGATCTGCTAGTGTGTTCTGAGAATGCATGGGTCTGTGTTAGAAAGTTGAGTGACAGCCCCTCTCATTCTCATACCTTGAACCAGTAGCTGCACTCTGAACACCTGTATCATGGGTTATATGTCCAAGAGACACGGCCGCCAATTTGTTGAATATTAATCAACGATCCCGTGCCGACCTCTCTTTCTCCAGCCAAACACACCTCCAACACAGCCAGCTTGTTCTTTTCAGGGTCCAGGATCGCTCTCGAGTTCACAAAGACGGGGCTGACTCTGACCGACTCGCGCTTAAGACATGTTTGGCTATGAAGATCATGTCGAATTGAGCGAAGCATGAACGCTATCAGCTCGATAATTGCCACCAGCTGGTTTTCTGAGTAGAAAAAAAAACAACAAAAAACAACAACAAAAAGTTCAAGTAAAAAAATAAAGAAAAGAAAAAAGCTCACCTAACGCCGACTCGGAGTGAGGAAAAGTGAAAAAGCACAACTCACTTCGGTCGATCCTCACCGAATCCGAGAGATGCATATCGTTTTATTTTGCGTTGTTGATCGAGCAGCCAATACATTGGGTCTAATGTCTCCGCATTACAGCAAGACCTGAGCACTCAGGGCGTGTCCATTGATCATAAACATCTGTTTGCTGGGCCTTTCCCTTTCCATCTACGTTAAATAAACCGCCATAAACAAATATGTGAGACGCCTACTTTACTAAGTTTATGTTGTAACTGAGCAAACTCAAATATTTACAGTAAGCTTATCTTTAGGCAGACCACGCATTGCCTGTTGCCTTCAGGCACAGGGACCTACGTACCTGAGACCAAAGTCTGGCCAAACGGCCATTGTGTATTTTAATCGCCACCTCCACATCGAAGCACCTATAGTCCTTTCTCCGGCCTTATCTGTGTCCCAGTTTATATTCTAGCCTTTAAATAAACCCAGTTAAACACTTCCATCCACGGACTTTGAAAAAGAAGAAGGGCATAGGGGCACTCCTCACTCTCGCTGTAGGCAGAGCTGAAGCCGCTGCACGCAGTTATTTCCCCTGTCCAGTCTACCCACTGCTCGCTTCGGCCAGTGAGAAAAGAAGAAAACACGCCTTGCTGTGTGACAAAAATATTGCTCCAGAAAGGACACTAAGAAGGAAAGAGACAGTGGAATCACTTTTTCCACAAGTGAGTGCAAAGTTTGTTTTGTTTATCTTAGTTAGTTATCCGATGTTTTTCAACGACTCATTTTATGCGTATCAAGCTCAACTTCGAGCGTACACGAGCCAAATCAAAACAGTAAGTAGATCTGAAGTAATCCCCAAGAATTCGTAGACACATCTGCGAAATTGCGCACACCCTTTCAACCTTCGGTGTGTGTGTGTGTGTGTGTGTGTGTGTGTGTGTGTGTGTGTGTGTGTGAGAGAGAGATAGAGAGAGAGAGAGAGAGAGAGAGAGAGAGGGGGTGGGTGGGGGTGGAGCCCGATCACAATGTGTAAAATATTTGTATGAAAGATGGATTCAGGGTAATGACTTACTGAGGTAGTGCCTAGCATCTGATTTTCTCTCATGAATTATGTGTGCGTCTCAGCATGGATTATATTATGTAAACTGAATCAGAGATTAAATATCAAGGTGTGTGTGTTGTGTGTGTGTGTGGGGTGTGTGTGTGTGTGTGTTGTGTGTGTGGTTGAGTGCGTGCGTGCTTGTGCGCGCGATCACGTGTGTGTGTGTGTGTGTGTGTTGTGTGTGTGTGTGTGGTGTGTGTGTGTGAGAGAGAGAGAGAGAGAGAGAGAGAGGAGGAGAGAGAGAGAGTATGTAGGCCTACCTGTAAACACACACACACGGGACAGAGAGAGAGAGAGAGAGAGAGAGACGAGAGCGAGAGAGGACTTGGAGGGAGAGAGAGGAGAGGGGGAGAGAGAGGAGAGAGAGAGAGAAAAGTGATGCAAATTAATAACTATCGTCTTTAATCTTGATTTCACGGAAGATTTTTTTTCAGCCCCCCTTGGTTATACGTCGAGTGTAGTCAATATGATGAAGATGAAAGGAAAGCCGAGAGACAAGACAGAGACAGACAAGACAAGACAAGACAAGACAAAATCTTTATTTTCGAGGGGGATAGATAAGCAAGTTCATGCTTTTTACATCTAGCCCTCGCCCCAAGGGGGAACAACACACAAAAAGAAAGAAATCGCGAAATGAAAATGAACAAACGACACCCACACACAAACAAACCAAAACAAACAAACAAACAAACAAGAGATTGAACACACACACAAAAATTGAAAATACAGAAAATGGAAATAACATCAAAGGAAACGTAACACACTTCCACTTTAACAAATCCCACCCAGAAACGCCTCCCCCAAACACCCACCCAACACTTGTACACTTTCGCAAACAAGCAACACACAAACATAATAGTAAGCGGCGGGG
>JADBJO010018063.1:22784-36179 GCA_016801955.1 Conus betulinus | reverse complement strand
TCGCGCTATACTGAAATACGCTGCAAGCATTTACCTTACACAACACCACATTACACTATACAGCTTATAATACGTCACTGCAACTACTATAAACACTGACACTGCCTCTGTAAGGCTTACTGGTACTACAACTGCCACTTCAAGCGCATTACCTTATAAATACACTACATTACACTAACACAGCCACAGCACTATACTGCTTCTGCACTTACTCTACACTTCACTCACCGCGCAGTACTGAACTGCACACTGCACACTGCACAGCATTAACTGCGCTGCACTGCACTGCACAGCACTATACTGCACTACACTGCATCGCACCGCATTACCTTACACTACACAGCACTATACTGCGCTGCACTGCACTGCACAGCACTATACGGCACTACACTGCACCGCACCGCATTACCTTTTACACGCACTACACTACATTACACTACACACTTACGCACTACACTGCACTGCACTTACACTACCACTACACACTACACCGCACTATACTGCACTAGCACTACAACTGCACTCCACTAGCACTATACTTTGCACAACACTACTACCTGCACACTACACATCACTACACTGCACTGCACTATACTGCACTACACTGCACTGCACTACACAGCACTACACTGCACGACACTGCACTGACACTGCACTGCACTGCACTACACAGCACTATACTGCACTACATTGCACTGCACTGCACTATACTGCACTACACAGCACTATACTGCACTGCACTACACTGCACTGCACTGCACAGCACTATACTGCACTACATTGCACTGCACTGCACTATACTGCACTGCACTGCACTACATTGCACTGCACTATACTGCACTGCACACTTGCACACTCCACTACACAGCACTATACTGCACTACACTGCACTCACTACACAGCACTATACTGCACTGCACTGCACTACACAGCACTATACTGCACTACACTATATTGCACTGCACTACACTGCACTACACCTGCACTATACTGCACTACACAGCACCTGCACTACTATACTACAGCACTATATTGCACTACACTATACTGCACTACACTGCACTACACTGCACTACACAGCACTATACTGCACTGCACAGCACCGCACTGCACTGCACTCAGCACTATACTGCACACTATACTGCACAACACTGCACTACACTGCACTACACAGCACTATACTGCACAACACTGCACTGCAATGCACCGCACAGCACTACGCCGCACTGCACTACGCTGCACTACATTACACTTCATTGCACTGCACTACATTGCACTATACCCCATTGCACTACACTACATAACATTGCACTAAACAGCACTGCACTACACCGCACTACACTACGCTACACATCAAGATGTTTACTAGCAGGCGCGCGCGCGCGCGGACACACGCACACACACACGCACGCACATACGCACACACGCACACGCGCGCGCGCGCGCGCGCGCGCGCGCGCGCGAAAGAGAGAGAGAGAGAGAGAGAGAGAATGGTGATGAAGATGATGACAATGCTAACGATGATGATGATGATGATGATGATGATGATGATGATGATGCGCATATAGAAACGATCATTGTATTTCAGAATACAAATGCACACCAAGACTTGATGAATTATGCCTAGTAAATGTTTCATTCTGACAACGTACACACACACACACACACACACACACACACACACACACACGCGCGTGCATGCACGCACATGCGGGCGCGCGAGCGCGCGCGCGCGCGCGCGCACACACACACACACACACACACACACTCACACATCGTGTCACTGTGAACCCTGCTTCATCGCACTTGTTTTAATTCGTGAAGTCACACCAACTCGCATTGAAGTACGCGTCGTTGTATTCTAGCAAACCACACAAAGATAACAGTGAACTTAGGTCATTGTACTTTAATATAACGTATAATAACACTCCGAGACACACTGGACTATACCTAATTACATTTTAACTTACAGAAACACACCACGATTCGGTGAACTATGTCTCACCGTATTTTGTTTGAAAATACAAAATTACACTAAATTCCTATGAAATATGTGTTCCGTTTAAACAAGGAAAACTCCACCAAGCGCGGTAAACTTTATAATAACAATTATCGTGATAGTAATAGCAGTAGTAGTAGTAGTAGTAGTAGTAGTAGTGATGTTAAAGTAATGACGACAACAACATAATCATAATAACTGTGATGATAGTAATGATGATAATAATTATTATAATAATTACTCCTCATTATTATGAAATAACACCAAGACACAGTGAACTGTGCCTCATTTTTTTATTTTTAGTCAATTGTTGAACAAGACCAAGGCACGGCGAACTGTGCCTCATAGTATTTTGTTTTCACATATACAACACCAAAACACAAGACGCTATTAACCATGCCTATGCATTTTGTTTTAATGTAACATTACCAAGACATAACGAACGGTGCCTTGTATTCTGTTCTCACATAGAAAAAACATTAAGACACAGTGGACTGTACCTGTCGTAATTCGTTTTAACATATAAGAAACACAAAGACACGGTGAACTACACTTCACTGAAACCTGGGTTTACATGTGAAAGCAACTGGCAGAGAAACCTTGGTGATATCTACACCCCCAATAAAACCTGAAGTTTCCGGACCCTCGCTAAGGACACGCTGGAGACGAGGGGTTGGACAGACAGGAAAGAGAAGGCGGGGAGGAGGAGGAGGGAAGGAAGGACTGAGAACTGAGGAGTGTTAGAGAAAGGAAGGGGGAGGGGCAGGGATGGTGGTGGCATCACTAATTCATGAGGGCGATCGATGCTGAGGCGATGAAAGCTTGGTCCGACGCCTTGCATGACAATGGACAATCGCCACCCCTGCCCTGCACGTTCTCCCCGTCTGACGACTGCCGCTGCTGCCGCTCTCTCTCTCTCTCTCTCTCTCTCTCTCTCTCTCTCTCTCTCTCTCTCTCTCTCTCTCTGCGCACTCGCGTGCATTTACTTACGCGCACCCACACATTCACGCACAATAAGATTAGCAATTGTCATAGTGATATGAATTGAAATTGGTTTCTTGCAGCTGAGTTCCATGCTCTTCAAATCAAGTCAGGTGTAATGTTTGTGTGTGGCACACTGTAACCTGAAAGTGAGTTGTTGCTTCTGCTGCGTTGGCATACAAGACCGTTTTGTGCCAAGCTTTGTTCTAAACCTCCATCCTTGTAAAGAATGTGCATCTGCACAAAATTTTATTTATTTTGTTGTTGTTGTCAAAACGTTTCAATTCTAACAGCTCCATTTGCGTTGTGTATCTCGCAGCCTTAGTTCTGGCACTCCAGATTGCCTGTCATTCTAGACATGAGGACTATCTCATCCTTTCTCGCCCCCCCCCCCCCCCCCCCCCCCCCCCTGCTCCGATGGCCATAGCTGCCCATAGCCACAGTCACTCTGAAGTTATGAACTATAGTTAGGATTTGACACTTCTCTGAAATCTGATTGTTTTACCATTGTTACACCATTGATTTTACACGGGTTCCCGGTCGTGTATGCATTCGAGGCGATGATGTCGCAGGATCATTTTGCCAAAAATGGCACCAACAAAAGAATTGTCCAGATGATCTATCGCCTACATCGATGATCTGAAATCTAAAGCGCATAATAATTTTTACTAACGTCAAAGATCCCTGGCAAATGGTAGCCACAGAATGAAATACATTTTGTACCAGCTACACACAGGATTCACACCTTTTAGTAACGGTGCTGAGTGTCGTAGGAGTGAAAGGGTTTGAGCATTGGCCCTGTGGTGCTGATTGCCCATAGGGTTGGAATGGTTTGGTGTTGGTCCTGTGGTGATGATTGTCGTAGGCTTGCAATGGTTTGGGTATAAGCCCTGAGATGATGATTGTCATTGGAGTGAAATGGTTTGGGCGTTGGCCCTGTGGTGCTGATTGTCATAGGAGTGACATGGGATGGGCGTTGGCCTTATGGTGATGATTGTCTTAGGCTTGAAATGGTTTGGGTATTGGTCCTGTGGTGATGGTTGTCATTGGAGTGAAATGGTTTGGGCGTTGGTCCTGTGGTGCTGATTGCCATAGCATTGGAGTGGTTTGGGTGTTGGTCCTGTGGTGATAATTGTCATAGGCTTGAAATGATTTGGGTATTGGCCCTGTGGTGATGATTGTCATTGGAGTGAAATGGTTTGGGCGTTAGTCCTGTGGTGCTGATTGTCATAGGAGTGAAATGGTTTGGGCGTTGGCCCTGTATTGATTGTCACTGGAGTGAAATGGTTTGGGCGTTGGCCCTGTGGTGATTGTCATTGGAGTGAAATGTTTTGGGCGTTGGTCTTGTGTCACTTGGAGTGAAATGGTTTGGGCGTTGGCCCTGTGGTGCCGATTGTCATAGGAGTGACATGGTTTGGGAGTTGGCCTTATGGTGATGGCAGTCATAGGATTGAAATGGTTTGGGCGTTGGCCCTGTGGTGCTGAGTGTCGTAGGAGTGACATGGTTTGAGCGTTGACCCTGTAGTGATTGTCATAGGAGTGAAATGGTTTGAGCGTTGCCCCTGTAGTGGTGATTGTCAAAGGAGTGAAATGATTTGGGCGTTGGCCCTGTGGTGATGATTGTCATAGGAGTGACACGGTTTGGGCGTTGGCCCTCTGGTGCTGATTGTCATAGGATTGAATTGATTTGGGCGTTGGCCCTGTGGTGATGATTGTCATTGGATTGAAATGGTTTGTGCGTTGGCCCTGTGGTGATGATTGTCATAGGATTGAATGAAATGGTTGGGTATTGGCCCTGTGGTGATGATTATCATAGGATTGAAATGGTTTGGGTGTTGGTCGTGTGGTGATAATTGTCATAGGATTGAAATGATTTGGGCATTTGCCCTGTGGTGATGTCATAGGATTGAAATCGTTTGGGTGTTGGCCCTGTGGTGATTGTCATCAGATTGAAATAGTTTGGGTGTTGGCCCTGTGGTGATTAATGTCATAAGCTGTGACCTGGCTTGTATGTTTACAGTGTGGAAACTGAATGTTTACAATGTGGAAACTAGATGTTTACAGTGTGGAAACTGAATGTTTACAGTGTGGAAAGTGGACGTTTATGGTGTGGAAACTCTGTCAACTCAATAGCAGATGAGTACTTGATTCATGCCAGGAAAGGTTCAGGCGGTAGAAGGAGTGGGATTGGCTCCGTTTTCCGTGAAGCCGTGTGCCCTAGGCGCGGCGAGTCCCTTAGAGTTCTCTGCCTCTCTGGCTATTTGGCTATAGGATTTAAATTCCACCACCCTAAAGAAACAAAAAAAAAAAAAAAAAAAAAAAAAAAAAGATTTCTAGCTACACACCAACCTGTCAACTCAGTCATGCTACACACCAACTGTCAACCCAGTTATGCTACACACCAACCTGTCAACCCAGTTATGCTACACCAACCTCTCAACCTAGTCATGCTACACACCAACCTGTCAACCATGTTATGATACACACCAACCTGTCAGCTTAGTCATGATACACACCAACCTATATCAACCCAGTTATGCTACACACCAACCTGTCAATCCAGTTAAGCTACACACCAACCTGTCAACCCAGTCATGATACACACCAACCTGTCGACCCAGTGACGCTACTCATCAATCTGTCAACCCAGTGATGCTACACACCAACCTGTAAAACCCAGCCATGATACACATCAACCTGTCAACCCAGTGATGCTACAAACCAACCTGTCAACCCAGTCATGATACACACCAACCTGTCAACCCAGTCATGATACACACCAACCTGTTAACCCAGTCATGCTATACACCAAACTGTCAACCCAGTCATGCTATACACCAAACTGTCAACCCAGTCATGCTACGCACCAAACTGTCAACCCAGTCCTGATACACACCAACCTGTCAACCCAGTCATGATACACACCAACCTGTCAACTTAGTGATACGACTCACCAACCTCTCAGCCCAGCGACGCTACTCATCAACCTGTCAACCCAGTCTTGATACACCCCAACCTGTCAACCCAGTCATGATACACACCAACCTGTCAACCCAGTCATACACACCAAACGGTCAACCCAGTCATGATACACACCAACCTGTCAACCCAGTCGTACACACCAATCTGTCAACCAGTCGTGATACACACCAACCTGTCAACCCAGTCATACACACCAAACCTGTCAACCCAGTCATACACACCAACCTGTCAACCTAGTCATGATACACACCAACCTGTCAACCTAGTCATGCTACACACCAACTGTCAACCCAGTCATACACACCAACCTGTCAACCCAGTCATACACACCAACCTGTCAACCCAGTCATACACACCAACCTGTCAACCTAGTCATGATACACACCAACCTGTCAACCCAGTCATACACACACAACCTGTCAACCTAGTCATGATACACACTAACCTGTCAACCCAGTCATACACACCAACCTGTCAACCTAGTCATGCTACACACTAACCTGTCAACCCAGTCATACACACCAACCTGTCAACCTAGTCATGCTACACACTAACCTGTCAACCCAGTCATACACACCAACCTGTCAACCTAGTCATGCTACACACTAACCTGTCAACCCAGTCATACACACCAACCTGTCAACCTAGTCATGCTACACACTAACCTGTCAACCCAGTGACGTTACTCATCAACCTGTCAGCCCGTGATGCTGCTGCACGTCAACCTGTCAACCCAGTCACGATACACACCAACCTGTCAACTTAGTGATGCGACTCACCAACCTGTCAACCCAGTGACACTATTCATCAACATGTCAACCCAGTCATGCTACTCACCAGCCAGTTGGCCCATCTGTCGGAGGGCATGGAGTTGATCCATTGCCTCACCACCCTGGCCACCCCCTGCCCGTCAGTGGACTCGTCCATGTCCAGACAGAAAACGTTGAGGGGGAAGTTCACTCCATCCCGGTTGAAGTGGCCATAGTACTGCATCACTTGGTCAATGGCCCCCGATCGATCAGCGTACAGCAGCCTTGAGAGAGAGAGAGAGAGAGAGAGAGAGAGAGAGAGAGAGAGTCATTGTCATTGTTCTTAGTTCTTCAGTAGCAAAGCCCTTCTTACAAGCGGATATTATATTAAATAAATATACTGAATACATAATGTACCGACTTTTCTCGGCTAGAGATCAAGCACTAAGCGCTTTACAATCCACACTCGTTTACACAACGGACTGCCTACCTGGGTAGTGCCGACGACGAAGAGCTGCCAGCTGGCGTTTCATTTAGTCGTTTCCCGTGCCATCTAGTCCATATCATTCAATATCGTTCACTCCATTTCCTTATTTCCTTCATTCTTTCCATTTCTTACACAGGTGCATGCTATGTGTAACGTGTCATGCATCCCAATGGCCAAACTGGCCTTCTCTTCCGAAAGTTGGTGATGGGGTTTTACGTGCGTGCAGGGTGTTGTGCGTGCGTTCACACACGTAACCCGGTTTTATGGTCTCATTCGAAGGACTGAATGGGAAATGGAGTCAGAACCAATCATAATTAACTCCCAGGGAAAATTCCCCCTTTACCAAAACAACCCGTTGGAGATTCGAACCTGCAACCCTAAGGTCACCAAGATTACGAGTCTGGCGCTCCACCAGCTGAGCTATTCCGGCCTCCAGAGAGAGAGAGAGAGAGAGAGAGAGAGAGAGAGAGAGAGAGAGAGAGAGAGAGAGAGAGAGAGAGAGAGAGAGAGAGAGAGAGAGACAGACAGACAGACAGACAGATAGACAGACAGACAGACAGACAGACATATGCTGACTTGTATTTGCCAGTCCTGTTGCCGTAGTCGTCCAGAAAAGCGCGCCACCTGGCGAAGACGTCGTGGATTTCATTCCTCCCGTACGTATAAGTATGATTGTACGATGTGTACAGGTCCTGTACAGCAGCACCAATAACTGTTTTATACAGCAGTACATATAGATATGGTTGTATGATGTGTACAGGTCCTGTACAGCAGCAACAATAACTGTCTTATACAGCAGTACATATAGATATGGTTGTACGATGTGTACAGGTCCTGTATAGCAGCAACAATAACTGTCTTATACAGCAGTAGGTATAGGTATGGTTGTACAATGTGTACAGGTCCTGTACAGCAGCAACAACAAATGTCTTATACAGCTGTACGTATAGGTATGGTTGCATGACGTGTAAGGTCCTGTACAACAGTAATAACAACTGTATTATACAGCAGTACGTATAGGCATGGTTGTACATTAAGTACACATCTGGTACACACCAGCAGTACAATAACAGTATTATACAACGGAGAACACTTTGTTTGACAGGAATAAGCAGAAAGCAGCAGTGATGATAATGCAGCAAACAAAAGTTTGTTTTATGGGAGGGAAAAAAACAAACGACGAGAAAACGACAATAATTATGCAGACCAAAGTAATGCTTGCTTTACAAACAAACAAACACACAGACAGACAAACAACGAGAAAGCCACAATTATCAAAGGGGCAAAGTGAACTTCGTTTTGCAGGAGAGAAAAACAGAAAGCCAAACAATGATACAGAGTTTTTAGCAGAAGACCTTGCTGTTGCAGTGTTGGCAAAATCTTACGGTGAAAGCAAAAGCTTCAGACTTATTACTGAAGAGAAATGGATAAGGACATTAGATACAAAGTTACCAAATGGATGTACGACAAAGTCGTAACAACCTTATCCAAAACTACCTATAAGCAACATTGATGATGTGTAGAAAAAATTTACATCGTTTTCAGTTGACAGTTGGGGTGTACCATCGTTTTCATTATGATTTATGAAGCGCATTTTAGTGATTCTGGAGTACATTGGTTACATTATAAACACACACACACACACACACACACACACACACACACACACACACACACACACACACACACATACACACACGTTACTGAGTGGAACTGGATAGCAGGAAAGTGTCACAATTGAGATACATTTGCGTAGTTTCCATCTTGGTATTGTGTCTCTGGTCTAGTTCCTCAGGGTGATTTTTTTGTGTCTAGTTCTTGTTGATGACATCAAACATTATGATGTCAGGCCTTGTGCAATATATCTATGACGTCAATTCTTTGATCTGTCCAGTTGTCAATGATGAACATTACGTAGTTGTACTTTTTTCTTTTCTCTTAAAAAGGCCATGCAGCCGAAAATTTGAAATATGAAGAGTGGAATTGTGATCTTGTGTACTGTTTTTCTTCCCTGTGAAATTTGAAGAGTGGAATTGTGATTTTGTGTACTGTTTTCACCCAGTAAAATTTGAAAAAGTGGAATTGTGATTTTGTGTACTGTTTTCTTCCTTGTGGAGAACTGTTGCTTTTGTTAATAATATACAGGAAAACCAACTTTGCTTTACCAGATGAAAACAGAAGACAACAACAAAAATTCTGTACAGGGTGGTGGACCTGATTCAGCAGGGAACAACATGAATGGTTCATCATGTCCACAAATTAAAACAGATGAAGTCTGAAAAATGGGGGGAAAAAGAAAGAGAAAAGTAAAGGAAAGACTGACGGGAAATGCATAAAAGAAAATTACGTACATTTACACAGAAAAAAAAATATTCAAAATGTCTTTTAATTTTCATATTTCTTGAGGAAAATTGAGCCGCCGACTGATGCAGCTGGATTGGAATGCAATCTAGACAATATCAAATTATGGCGGAATGCTGGCAGAAAAAAAATGCCAGCGTAAAATACCATATAATTCCCAGTTTGTCTGGCTATTGTACAACACCACATAATTCCCTGATTAGTCTGGCAAAACAAAACAAAACAAAACAAAAACAAAAAAAAAACGAAAAAAAAAAAAAAAAAAAACCCAACCTATTTGCTGTACGTGGCGTTTACATTGGCAGAATGATCAGCCCTGTTTGAGTAAAGAGAGGAGGGAGAGAGCAGGTGGTCAGTCACTTGTTAAGATTCATTGGAGAGAGAGAGAGAGAGAGAGAGAGAGAGAGAGAGAGAGAGAGAGAGAGAGAGAGAGAGAGAGACAGACAGACAGACAGAGGAGGGAGGGAGGGAGTGGAAGGGAAGGGGGGTGCTGGTCAGTCACCGAGTCAGACTGGTTGGTCAGTAGCTGTTCATTACGGATGTCATAGTCTTCAAACAGAAAGCCTGAGTTCTGCACATAGAACCCGTCCACCCCGAGATCCAGCCAGTACTCCAGAATGTTCTGCAACACACCATCATCATCGTCATGATGATGATGATCATCATCGTCATCATCATCGTCATCATCATTGTCATCGTCATCGTCATCGTCATCATCATCATCATCATCATCACCCCGAGATCCAACCAGTACACCAGAATGTTCTGCAACACGCCATCATCATTTGCATGATCATGATCATGATCATGATGATGATGATGATCATCATCATCATCACCCCGAGATCCAACCATTACCAGACTGTTCTGCTACACACCATCATCATTCGCATGATGATGATGATCATCATCATCGTCATGATGATGATGATGATGATGATGATGATGATGATGATGATGATCATCATCATCATCATCATCATCATCATCATCATCATCATCACCCCAAGATCCAACCAGTACTCAAGAATGTTCTGCAACACTCCATCATCATCGTCATGATTGTGACGAGAGGTGGATGAGTGGTAGGTGGGTCCTCTAGGGGAAGGACTTGGAATAATTTCTCTATGAGAATTGTCTTAACACTTCGCCTACACCCTCTCTCTTTTGTAGTGGTGGAAAGAACAACTTTCTGGTACTAGTCATTGAAAGAAATTTTTATTTGTTCTGGGTATTTGTTAAAATACACAAGAATGGCTCTGAGATAAATGTTCCTCAGGCCTGTACTCTTAGAAGTACTTGCAGCTCTGAGAGACAGAATTGAAGTGAGAAGTTCAAACATTCAACATTGATTGAACAAGAGAGAACTGACACAAGTTCAACGCAATTTCACACATCAACTTTACTTGCTTACACATAGGTAAGTATTTACATGTCACTTCAATAGGCAAGGTTTTAGTTCTCAGTGAACCACAACAATGAGGGGCCCTTCCTCACTCCTACTTTACTTGCTTACACTCCGTGCAGCCGCTTAAGTTGGAATACAGTGGGCCTGTCTAAGTTACTCTGAATGCATCTGTTGAGATACATCCACTTCGCTTGCATACACCCAGTGCAGAAAGGGGGAAGGTATGCCGGTTACCCTTTGTGGGAAGTGAAGCCGCATGTGATTCAGGTGGAGGGTGGGGTTGGGGTGGTGGGGGGTGGTAGTGGAAAGAGTGGCGACGTGCCTTTGTCACAGGAGGGGGGGGGGGGGGGGGGGATAGCTCTGGGGGGGTGGGGGGGGGGGGGGGGGGACTGGCAATTGTTTTAATGCAATGTAAATTTTTCTGCGCCATAGTTCGGCTAGTGTGGGAGTGCGGGAGTGTTGAAAGGGAGTGAGAAGGGGACCAAGAAGAACGATATGCGTCACCCGTTTCCCATGACGTTTTTTTTTTCCTTTGTCAGAGATAGTGAAGTCCATTGTCTCACACAGTTCTAAGAGAGAGAGAGAGAGAAAAAAAATGGGGGAGGGGGGAGGGGTGTTTGAGAGGGGAGAGTGGGCATAGATTTGAAATCTTTTCTTTGGTTTGGGTTTGAGTAGGACCGATCGGATGGGTTTTGTCAAGCGTTTCATTACAATGATCATGATCATCATCACCGTCATTGTCATCATCATCATCATCATCATCATCACCATCATCATCATCGTTGTCGTCGTCGTCGTCGCTGTTGTCGTCGTCATGGCCATCTCCGTCGTCCTCATTATCATCCTTATCTTCTTCATCTCCTTCATCATTATTGTCATCATCAACTTGTTTTGTGGTGTTGTTGTTGTTGTGGTGGTGGTGGTGGTTGCCATTGCTGTTGTTGTTCTTCTTTCTCTTCTTCTTCTTCTTCTTTCTTCTTCTTCTTCTTCTTCTTCATCATCATCCTTCATCCTATCATATATCGTCAAAGATAATGTTGTTTGTTGTTGCTTGTTGTTGTTGTTGTTGTTGTTCTTCTTCTTCTCTTCTTCTTTTTCCTCATCATCTATCGTCAAAGTTGCATTTATCATGGTCATCATCATCGTCATCATCATCAATGCCTCTCCACTACTACTATCACCATCACACCACTACCATCACCACCACTCTTACCGCACCACCACCACCACCACCACTACCACCACCATTACCACCACCATCATCATCATCATCATCATCATCATCATCATCATCGTTTCTGTTTCTAGTGACATTTATCGCACACTTGTTTTAATTTCCTTTCTCTTGGCATTCACACCAGATAGGTTTTAGTTTTATTTTTAATCAGCATTTATTCCTCACTGATTGCTTTTAGTGTTAATTCTTATCAGCATTTCTTCCAGATTGATTTCCATTTTCCCCGTATTAGTATTTTTTTTCCAGAGATTTTCAATATTTTTTATTGTTCTATAAGGCTTCTGGTTTCCGTTTCTCTCCCTTGTAGCATTTATTGGAGCATGGCCTGACTTCTTTTCCTAGAAGGTTGTATTTCAGACAGCTTTCCAGTTCTTTTTCTATTCCCATTTTTTTTTTGTTTTTTGTTTTTTGCAGGTTGGTTTATGATTTTCTTTTCCTGTTAGCGTTTTCCTCCTCGACTGTTTATTTTTATTCTCTCCTGTAAAGATTCATTTGACACCATTTGTTTCATGTCTTTTTCTATTAGTTTTTATTCCAGTCTTATTCTAAATTTTCTTTAGCTTTTAACATTTGTTAAAGACTGATTCTACGTTTCTGTTTCTTTTGGTGTTCATTCCAGAGTGGTTTGAATTTCATTTTCTTTTAGTGTTCATTCCAGACTGGTTTGAATTTCCTTTCTTGTTCATACCAGACTGGTTTGACTTTTCTTTTCTTTTAGTGTTCACCTGAGACTGGTTTGAATTTTCATTTCTTTTAGTGTTCATTCCAGACTGGTTTGACTTTTCTTTTCTTTTAGTGTTCATTCCAGACTGGTTTGAATTTCCTTTTCTTTAAGTGTTCATTCCAGACTGGTTTGGATTTCGTTTTCTTTAAGTTTTCATTCCAGACTGGTTTGACTTTCCTTTTCTTCAAACATTCATTCCTTTGTAACAGGGTTTCTATCAGCATTTCTGCATGCTTGTGTTTCAATGTTCATCTGGAGAGGGCCACGCAGACTATGCCAACGACAATGCACGTGTACATGATGTAGATGCACTTGATGAAAAAAGAGAGTCTGGAATGAAAACCTGCAGTATTATACAATGATTCCGACCACCATCTCTACCCCTGCTGATGAGGTCCTGACCTGGAGCTGCTCTTTGACCTCTGAACTGCGAAGGGTAAGGTCAGGCTGGAAGGACGTGAACTGGT
>JADBJO010018063.1:5000-10408 GCA_016801955.1 Conus betulinus | reverse complement strand
TGGAGGGTGGACATGTATCTCACCACGACTCCCTGTTCAAGACCATTCTACAGGGTTCAGTAGACGGTGGACAAATATACCGCCATGCCTACTTTTCCATTACCATTCTACAGGGTACAGTGGAGACTGGACATGCATGTCGCAATGACTACCATTCCCTAACCATTCTACAGGGTCCAGTGGAGGGTGGACATGTACATCACCGTGCCTAAATCTGTCCATTACCCTTCTACAGGGTACAGTGGAGGGTGGACATTCATACTGCCCTGTCTACCCTTCCATAACCCATCTATAGTGGTGGGTGACATACCAAAGGCCCTGGGTAGACAAAATGAAGGAGTGGACTGGTCACACCTCTAGCTTGTTGACCATGACTGGGGACAGGGCTGTCGAGAGGTCTGACTGACCAATGTCCATCACGACAGCCCTACCACATGCGAGCAAGGGGCAAAACAAATGAAATATCATAAAAAAAAAAGACGGACACCAACCGGTTTGTTTATTCTCTGTAGCACTAAAGGTGATAATAAACAGATCACAGTCAAATACGTTTCAGACACCATGGTTTCCATATAAATTTTTTTTAAAAATAATAATCAAACCTGTCCATCTGTTCCAGATCTTTATGGCACTGCAGGGTAATTGTCTGTGTCCTGTTCTAATCTAAACACAATTTTTTTTCTGTTTTTCTGAACACCCAGCTCGAGGAGACTGGAGTCGCATTATAATACAAAAGATTGAAAGTAAGGGGTTTTCCTTAAAACGTGAGAACAGACCTATATCATCTGCTCGTTAGCCCGTTCATATCATTTGAGAAAAGCACGCGTGACAGACAATCCCCTGGGTGAAATGACGTTTTAAAACCCGTCACACTAAGGGGCGCCAGTTCAGACTATGACCTTTCGTGAAGAAATGTCGTGACCCAGTGTGAACGTTCTAAATGTTCTTCAGCTCAAGGAGTTGCCATCTCAGCAAACAGGGAGGGGTCCAGGGCATTGAACGCGGTATTAAAATCCATAAATATTTCAATATTGGCATATGTTTCGAAGAGCAGTCACTACAAATGAGTGTTTTTCCCTGTTGCTATATGTTGTTGAAGCTGGCGGTAGCGGTGATGTCAGTTGTGTTGCAAGTACTGCTGGGAGCAGTAGGTGTGATAGTAACGTCGTTGGAGAGTGCTCTTTGTTTTTCTTCTTGTTGTTAAGAAGGTGATCACGCTGAAGAAGAAGGTGAATATACTGAAGGAGAAAGTGAATATGCCGAAGGAGGAAGGTGAATACCCGAAAGAGAAGGTGATCATGATGAAGGAGAAAGGTGATCATTATGAAGGAGAAGGTGAATACGCTGAAGGAGAAGGTGATTATGCTCAAGGAGAAGGTGAATGCATGAAGGAGAAGGTGATCGTGATGAGGGAAAAGGTGATCATGATGAAGAAGGTGATCATGATAAAGGAGAGGTGATCATGATGAAGGAGAAGGTGATTATGATGAAGGAGAAGGTGATCATGATGAAGGAGAGGTGATTATGATGAAGGAGAAGGTGATCATGATGAAGGAGAAGGTGATCATGATGAAGGAGAAGGTGAATGCGTGAAGGAGAGGGTGATCAGGACGAAGGAGAAGGTGATCATGATGAAGGAAAAACAGACATACAGACAGATAAATAAACAGACAGACAGACAGATACACCACACACACCCACACACACACCACACATACACACACACACACACACACACACACACCACACACACACACATACACACACACACACACACACACACACACAGCACACACACACACACACACACACCACACACACACACACACACACACTCACTCACTCACTCAACCACTGACTGACTGACTTATTATTATTACTTACCTTACTTGAGGCTCTGCCAGAAGCGGCATTGTGGTCAGTGGTGACTCCAACAAACCCACTGCCCTCCTGTGTCCCCACTGTTTGCTACTTTGTCATAACACATTTCTCTCTTCTCTACCTTTATGATACCGCCCCCACCCCCACCCACCCCGCCGCCCGCCCTCTCTTCCTCTCTGACTCCTCCTTCTTCTCTCCCCAACCCTGTATCCCCCTCCCCCTCCCCTGCCCCACACCCACCCCCCCCCCCCCCCCCCCCCCCCCCCCCCCCCCGCCCCCCTGTCCTCACTGATGTCTCATCATAATTACCGTCGACAATTATCTGCGGTCCAGTTCTATGGAGATGAATCTGTAGGCACAGTTTCAGCAACCGCCAGAGTCACACGTCAGGGAGAGTGAGGGCCACAGTGACACGTCAGGGAGAGTGAGGAAGAGTGAGGACCACAGTGACGCGTCAGGGAGAGTGAGGGCCACAGTGACACGTCAGGGAGAGTGAGGAAGAGTGAGGACCACAGTGACGCGTCAGGGAGAGTGAGGGCCACAGTGACACGTCAGAGAGAGAGAGAGAGAGTGAGGGTAACAGTGACACGTCAGAGAGAGAGTGAGGACCACAGTGACACGTCAGAGAGAGCTAGGACCACAGTGACACGTCAGGGGAGAGTGAGGACCACAGTGACACGTCAGGTAGAGCGAGAACCACAGTGACACGTCAGGTAGAGCGAGGACCACAGTGACACGTCAGGGAGAGTAAGGACCACAGTGACACGTCAGGTAGAGCGAAGACCACAGTGACACGTCAGGGAGAGTAAGGACCACAGTGACACGTCAGGTAGAGCGAGGACCACAGTGACACGTCATGCAGGGAGAGCGAAGACCACAGTGACACGTCAGGTAGAGCGAGGACCACAGTGACACGCCCAGGTAGAGCGAGGACCACAGTGACACGTCAGGGAGAGTAGGGACCACAGTGACACGTCAGGGAGAGTAAGGACCACAGTGACGCGTCAGGGAGAGCGAGGACCACAGTGACACGTCAGGGAGAGCGAGGACCAGGGGAGAGGCACAGAGAGGACAATGCGTGCGTACAGAGAAAAACCATGACAAAGAACAAAGAGGACAGGAGGAGTAAATTCTTGACAATGCAAAATGAAAATTACAACAAAACATGGATGAATGAAAAAAAAAAAAGTCGACCCGAAGAGAGAGAGAGAGAGAGAGAGAGAGAGAGAGAGAGAGAGAGAGAGAGAGAGAGAGAGAGGTAATGGCAAACAAGAGCAGACCAACAACAGCTCCTTCACTCACTGAATCCTGTAATAAGAGATTTATACAAATGGTTAAAAAGACACATGGTGGTGAAAGAGATAGTGATGACGTATCCCTTCGTTTATAATTCATGAGGCCCATCAGGGTTTGCCTGGAACACAGTACCATGTTTTATGACCTGTTCAGAGTCGACTTTCGCCCCCTCACCGGGCCTCACCAGTGAAATCACCATGTATATTAAATGTCCAGAGTTACCTTTCCTCCCCTGATTGCGACTGATCAATGGAATCCGGCGGATCGTGTTGGTATCAAATGGAGATATACTACTTGTGTGTGTGTATGTTGTATGTATGTATGTATGTATGTGTATGCATGTATGTATGCATGCATGTAGTATGTTGCGTGTATGTATGCATGCATGTACGTATGTGCGTACGTATATATGTGTATACGTATATATCCTTGTATGTATTACGTGTGCATGCATGTATGTATGTGTGTATGTACATATATGTATGCATGTAAGTAAGTACATGCGTACGTTTGTATGCATGTGTGTATGTTGTATGCATGCATGCATGTACGTGTGTATGTTAGTACATACTCACGTACATATGCATACATGTGTGTGTATGCATATAGGTAGATAGGTACATATATATCTGTCTGTTCGTCTGACTGCCTGTCTACCACTCAACCTCTCTAACCCCCCCCCCCCCCCCCCTTTGTGTGTGTGTGTGTGTGTGTGTTGTTGTTGTTGCTGCCGCTGCTAGTCTGTTTAAACGTCTGTTCACTAAAGTGATATTAGACGGTGGGGAAGGATGGGGGAGAAGGAAATGGATATGATAGAGAGCATGTAAAAGTTCTGATATGAACGTACGTGCGTTTGTCGGTATTTGCATGAATGTGTACAAGTGTTTAAAATATGATTAATGCATAGGCAACATGGAAACAATGTTGGATAGTTATGAAACAGTGAGTATCAAACCAATGAAAATATGATCATCATTGAGAATCTACCAAAATGAAAAAAAAACAATAGCGCATTAATCCTTCAACATCGAATTAACAAATAACGCGTTAAGAAAACAACATCAAACACATGCATTGGCTTGTCAATATAAAAATATATGTGTGCACGCAATAGTGGATATATATATATATATATATATATATATATATATATATATATATATATATATATATATATTAAGTAAGGGGGGGGAAACAAGTACAGGTTAACAATTCTTCCATCATTATGGTAACGACTTGAAATTGAGAGGAGTAAATAAAACTTAAGATGAAGTAAATGTGAAAATGTATATCATAAATATGAAAATCCTTCACTAGCTGCGTAAGAAAACTATCGCAATCCTTCTCGAAAACAGATCTATATGTATCGCCTGCTCTGAGACCTTATGTATCGCCTGCTCTGAGACCTTTTTCGTCCGCGCTGAATCGGACTCATCAGGGAGACACGGCTGATTGTGTCTGTGCTCTTGGCGTCAGATAGAGACACACCACAGACCATAATTCTGTGGTGTTCCGACCGCCAAGGGTTCGAAAAAGAATCCAACAGCACCCCCAAAGCAGCCAGCGAAAGGTAGTAGAATGAAACAAAACGAAAGTGTGAGAGGGAAAACGTTGTTGAAAACTAAAAACATTACGCAAACAGTATAAAAATGTAAGGGACAATCTTTGACGCTACGCTTGAGGATCCATTCAATTATGCAAGGGAGATCAAAAGATATGGAACACACTGAGTGGTCAGCTCTGCTGTTCAATAACCCAAGCATTGTCAGCGGCTAAAAATTGTGCAGAACAACCTGTGTGTGTGTGTGTGTGTGTGTGTGTGTGTGTGTGTGTGTGTGTGTGTGTGTGTGTGTGTGTGTGTGTTTGACATAGAGAGAGAGAAAGAGAGGGACAGAGACAGAGACAGAAGGACAGAGACATAAGGAGAGAGAGAGAGAGAGAGAGAGAGAGAGAGAGAGAGAGAGAGAGAGAGAGAGAACAGACAGACAGACAGACAGAGACAGAGACAGACAAATAGACAGCCAGTCAAGTTACATGGCGATTGCAAGCCGTACCTAAAAACAAATTCGTTGATACGCTTGTAAACGAGGACAACAACCTGTCGCTACATTGCTGTGCACGATATTTAACTAACAAGGAGTGACGTACGTTGTTTTGTCTTCCATCTCCACCCTTACCCCCCACCCCCATCTCTGTCCCTGCTCCAGCCCCTCCTCCCCCCCCCCCCCCCC
>JADBJO010018062.1:32500-36180 GCA_016801955.1 Conus betulinus | reverse complement strand
TAGTTACAGAAAGTACATTGACGACGACACAGTCTAGTTTATTTGCTTGCTTTTTTTAAACAGCAAAAATGGTAATACCATCTACTCAAATAAGTGGCACCGAGGGTCGGGTCGACAGGAACCCCCCACCACCCCCCCACCCCTTTTTTTTCTAATTCAAGTTGTGAAAAAATCTCCATCCAGAGTTTATGACAGCTTGAGCAAATGTCGCATCGATCTTTGAAGTGAAAACTACCAAAACGCGCCAATGTGGGAAGGTTACACAGGCAGTCGCTGAGTCAAGAGCTGAACGAGCTAATGCTTGCTCCTCTACCGTCTGGGAATGAAAGGCATGTGGATCCAAGTTCTATCGTCATTTCTAATTTTGCAGTACTGCTCCAGCCAGCCTGCCAGCTCTTCAAACCTTGTGGAGCGGCATCCAGTGTTTCAAACCAGGGATGTTCTCATAACAATGTTTGATTTTGTTCTATAATCTACCGTGAATTTGTATTTCACAAGATGCACACTGTACGTAAACGATTCGGAGAAATGAAAGACAAAGCACGTTGGCTGTGATGGTAACGAAAGTCTTGGAAGACAGCGATGATGATTTTTGTGTTGGCTTCAAAGTTAGGCGATTGCAGGTGGAAACTGAAACGATTATTGGAAAAGAATGATCAGTGAGCCCGCACACAACAGGGGCAAACAAATTTGTCTTGGAATTTATTTGTCCTTGTTCTTTGGTTGAGTCACTAACGATTCTTTTCAAGACTTTGTGTGCTGATAACAACGGTGGCATACCAATAATTCTTTTTAAGACTTTGTGTGCTGATAACAACGGTGGAAACAGTCATGAGATGATGATAATGGTAAATAACGATTCTGACCTTGACTAGGTCTCGGACACAAATGACGATGACTCTGGTGATGAAAAAAAAGATGAAGACGACACTTTTGCTACAACGCTGACGACGGCATCACTAACATCTGCATGTTTGTTTTCGCAGTTCCTGTTTTCTTGGCATCACCAATTTATGTATGCTTGTTCTCACAGTTCCTGTTCTTCTGGGACCGAGGAGACTGCGAGACTGGGGAATCCCTCTTCCACTTTGCCGATCCTCTGGGTGGTCCGTCCGCGATCCGCACGAAGGTTCTGAAACTGTACTACATCTGAGGCCTCCGCTGACGCACGCGGGAGAAGGATCCTGGCTCACTGCTTCTTTGTTGGTGTTAACCGATTCTAGTCACAACATTCAAGATGTCTCTTTGACGAGAAAAAAAAAAAAAGTGGTGTACTGTACTTGTTCCATCTATATGTCTCTCTCTCTCTCTCTCTCACACACACACACACACACACACACACACACACACATACGCACACACACACACGCGCGCGCGCGCGCGCACGCACGCACGCACGCACGCACGCACGCACGCACTGACGACACACACACACACACACACACACACACACTGACTGACACTGACTGAAACACCAATTTATTGTCAGATTAACTCAAAGTTGTACTCACACACACACACACACACACACACACACACACACACACACACACACACAAGATGCATACACGTTACGTACACATAATAGATCTATTTTCTTCTTATCTGTCTATCCATGTACACAGACGCCGAGATCCTTAGGAGACGCAACATTGAAAAAAAAAACAAAAAAAACCTTAGAGCCGAAATACTTCCAGTTCAAATCCCGTGTCTGTGCCTGTACTGTTATTTTGTGGAATTAAATGTATATATACTTGCCGCTTTCTCCCAACCGAACCCGCGTCCCCCTTCCCCCATCCTTCACCCCCTCCATTCCCACCCCTGTCCCTCCCCCTCCTTACCCTGTCCCCACCCACATCCCCTCCTCACCTTCTTCCCTTCCCCAGTCTCCATTTTCTTTTTCCATCCACTCTCAGTTTCCATCCTGCCTTCTTCTCTCCCTCCCCCCCCCCCCCCCCCCACCCCATCTCCTGTCCCACCCCTCCCCTATCTCCCTTCCCCTCCCCCCTCCACCGCACAAAAAAGTGATTCACTGTTGAAATACCCAGTATGCTGATGAGTCACCTGGCTAAATTTGGAAAGAAAAAAAAAAAAAAAAAAAGTGACGAAAACGAAGGAACTGTGTTCGGAACGACGACGACAGACACACAGACAGACATACGCATAAACAGGCAGGCCGAAAAAACAGGCTGACAGACAGACAGACAGACAGACAGAACGCTTTATATGTTAGATGTCTAAGTATTCACCGAGTGTTCACGTCTGTGTTTTGGAAAACTCAATGCTGATGGGTAAGAGAGTTCAACCAATACAATTTTTTTTTTTTTTTTTTTTTTGCTAGAGTAGAAGCGCTTCTCGTCAGCAGCCCACCGGAAGCCACCAGCCAGCCTGATGATCTCTGTACTCAGCGAAACCCCTCTAGTTCTTTGTGTGTGTGTGTGTGTGTGTTTGCGTTTTGCCCAGTTGGATTTAGTGCAGGGAGCGTTTTGTTGTGAAGCGATGCACACATGTTCCTCCACTGGTGAAACAAAAAGAAAGAGAGGGCAGTGTGTGGGAGGAGGATCCAAAATTGTATTTTCCCCAACCCCCCCCCCCCCCCCCCCCCCCCCCCCCCACACACACACACGTCCTTTCTTTCTTTTTTTTTTTTTTTTCTTCTTTGTCTTCTTTATTTTTGATTTTCTTGTCTCTTTGTCAGTGTCTTGACCTTTGGTTTCTTTCCCATCCTTTCACTATTTTCCCTCCTTTTTTAAAAATTTTTTTTTCATTTTCTTTCTCTCCTTTTTTTTTTTTTTGACTCTGTCTTTTATCCTCTTTTTTTTTCTCCTTTCCTTATTTTTCTTTTTTGGCTTTCTTTCTGTTTTTCTTCTCTCCTTTCTTTCCCCTATCTATTTCCGCCCCCTCCCTTTTAAAAAAAAAATCCCAGTTCATAGATGTCAAACGAATGCATCAGAGAATGCAGGCTGATTTATATAAACGGAAAAATTAGGGGAGTGCCCGTTTGTCTAGTTTGCTGCTGTTGTTGTGATTTGTGTGTTGTTGTTGTTTTACTGTCTATTGGTTTATTGGTTGCAATGCTTACCTGTTTCTGGAATTTGTTGTTGTTGTTGTTTTTCTCTTACATCTGACTGTCATCATGAATTCCTTTAAATGTTCTAGTGAAAATACTTTCTTGTTTCTGTTCAAATGCGTGGCTTTGTTGCGTGCTCTCACTCGCCTTTATTTGTGTGTGTGTGTGTGTGTGTGTGTGTGTGTGTGTGTGTGTGTGTGTGTGTGTGTGTGTGCATTTTGTGTTTTTACTTTCTTTCATTTTCTTTGTGTGTGTGTGTGGTGTGTGTGTGTGTGTGTGTGTGTGTGTGTGTGTGTAATCTCGATCTTCCCGTAGTCTGTTTTCCTTTTTTTTTCTTTATCGTTTTGTGTTTGGTTGGTTACCACTTAAAAGATAAAAAAAAATGTCGGCGTTGATTAGATCCATATGTAGGATAATATCCATTGTAATCTTTCGCTCCCATAGTCTCTTTTTCCCTATTTTGGTTTTCATTTAGTTATTACTGATAACATAAGGGTAAGGTTCAAAACAGAAATAAACGCATTCTGTCATGCTTAAAAATCCAAGTAAATGAATAAAACTCAATTACGTGGGAAGAGCCTGATTAACAGTGTTGAAGGCGCATGTAGAC
>JADBJO010018062.1:7500-27500 GCA_016801955.1 Conus betulinus | reverse complement strand
TGGCCTGAACTGGCTGATGTCACTTGAGTTTGCTCTTTGGGGATGTACACACCATCTGCCGTCATCCACTGGCCGCTGATCTTCTGATTCTCCAAGCTGATCGCAGCAGCCTGTGGAGCCACTCCAGCACCTTGGGACATTTCTTGTACAGCTGGTAAGGTATTCCGTTTGGCCCTGGTGATGATTTGGCTCTGGCTTTGTCGACCACCTTCTTGATTTCCGCCAACGTTGGAGGCTTGTCATTGAACTGTTCCTCAGGGTTGGTTGGCCACACCAGACCTTGAATGTCGAGTGGTGCTTTGCTCTGTGAGTCAGAGTATGTTTTTCTCAGATGCTGCTCAAGAACTCCTTGCCCACACTTAGGGTCCCAGATTTTGGCTGCTCGAACAGAGTTCTGGCAAACTGGAGGGGGTCTCTGAAGAAACGCTCTTGTGTCTTCTTCTTTTTGCTTTTCCTCTTCCTCGCAGAGTCCGCTTTGCTGAGGGCGCTGTGTTTTGCTTTCAGGTCTTCCCAGAGTTTTTCCAAGCCTTGTTTTTCAGCTGGCAGAGCAGTCTTCATTTGCTTCTTGAGGTTTTTTCTTTGGACCCTGATCTTGTCCATCTCTTCTTGGCGTCTGGATTTCTTTGGAGGTGTTTCTCTTTGGGTAGTTTTGCTCCATAGGCATCTCTACATGTGGCATACACAATGTCCCCATATGTGGCTAGTTTGTGTTCCAGGGTGCTTTTCCCTATCAGTGCATCGAGTCTTTGGACGATTTGTGCATCCAGTTTTCTCCCAATCTTCAGTCTCGTTTGCTCGTGGCAGGTTGAGTTTCAGGCGCCTGGCATTCAGGGCCTGTGCAAATTCTCATCCGAACCAACAGCGTGGGTGTCCTTGGCACTGTGGTTTAAATCCTGGCCTTGGTCTTCCGACGTCTTATCTGCTGATGCAGTGCGCTGCTGCTCATTCAGATGAGTCTTCACACATCCCATCTCTTGTTCTGTGGATCTTCATGCCACGGGTGGTAGCGAAACGCTTTCCACAGACACATGGATATTCCATTTGGTCCATGTTCGTAGTCCGTTTGGGATTTGCAGTCGTGATTGGTTGAGCACCGATGGATTCATCATTCTCTTCCCCTGTCGGTGAAATCCTGGGAGCATCTTTCCTTTTGTTTTAGTAGCCACATGTTGAAGGCAAAAGTGGGGAGCCAAACCACAGAGCCCTTGGTTCTGGTCTTTCCCAGTGTCCTCCGGTCTTTCCCGGACGTCGTCCGGCCTATTCCCGGAAGTCAATGGTTTACCCATGCATCAGTAGAAAGAAACTCATGGAGAGCGTGGCAGCAGAGAGTCCTCAGAAGAGAAGCCCCCTTCAAGCGAGTGTCTCGGCCCTTATCTCCTGACACTCTAGGGGGGTTGGGCCACACCCGGTTCATGACTCCGGATGTCCCTCTGCTGCCCCTATTAATCAAAGCACATTAGGGTAGAGATTCTGCGCCTGAGCCAGAATCATCGACCCCAAAACTACTCCCTGGTGAATGATTTGGGGGTAAGGTTCAGACACACTTCATGGAGTGATATAGGTACATGCCCATTGAGGGAAAATTTTCTGTTCATCTTATTCTACTTGACTGCCCGATTACAACCGGGGCAACAATACAAATCAAAAGGTATAAACACTGCATGATTTGAAAGCATTAACCATATTTTATGACACATGTGTTATGGACATCGTACACGTTATTGCTCAATCAGAGTTGGGCAGATTGTAGAGAATTTTTTAAAAGTATTTTTGTTTTTTTTAGAAATATTCTTAGAGAAGTATCTAGATTCTAACATGTGAAGGAGAGAGGTGAGAGAAAATGACCAGAGACAGTAGGGTCTCCCTTTTAAAATCGTTTGATATCATCGATGATGAAGACGAAACAAACAGACGTTAAAATAAGCACTAAACTGAACTGAAGCACGTGCCCATCCAGTTACTTAGGGCGGGAAAGTTTGGATATACACCTACATACACTCAATCAGGTTTTGCAGTATCATGTTCTAATTTACTAACGCGCAGTTAGTCTTAAACCAGGATGATGGGGGGGGGGGGGGGGGGGGGGGGGGGGGGGGGGTGGCTCAGAATCATAAGTATTCCCGCTCAAAGATGACGCAGTGAGCTTTGATTGTTGCATCTGGGACCCTTTCAGAATTTAAACCAGGTCGTATTTTTTTTTTTTTTTTTGGGGGGGGGGGGGGGGGGGGGGGGGGGGGGGAGGAAAAAAAGGTTGGACTGAAGTTTTTCCCAGGCGCACCAATCTGGTCACTTGCCTATTCTCACCAATCAGAGAGTGATTTCTGGTGTGGAGTGGTTATAAAATGTTATGCCATAAACTGGTAATATTCCATAAATAAAAGTTACTTAGTCGATAGTTACCAGTTCATAAAAGTTACTTCAAAATTTCGATATTTAATGAAAAAAGACTCTTATATGAAAGGTGAACAGATCATGGATCAGCTGTTTAATTAATCCAGATCCGCATTAGAATTCATATTTCCACCAAGCATTTTCATCATCGGTTTTTCCGACTTTTTTTTGTAACGAAATTTTTGAAAGGAAATCTGAAATAGGCAGGGAACAGTAAACACACACACACACAAACAAACACGCCCGTGCGCACACACTCTCGCGCTCATGTGTACGCACACATACACACACACACGCACGCATGCGTGCGCCCGCGCCGTACGCAAACGCACGCACGCACACATACATACACGCACGTACACACGCACTCACACACACACGCGCGCGCGCGCACACACACACATACACAAACTCACGCATGTACACACACACAACACAACACAACACACACACACACACACACACACACACACACACACAAACACACACGCCGATGAAAACATACACTCACACACACGCACTAACACACACACACACACACACACACACACACACACACACACACACACACACACACACACACACACACATACACACACACTCACGCATGCACACACACAACACAACACAACACAACACACACACACACACACACACACACACACACACACATAAACACATACACACTCACACACACGCACTAAAACTCACTCACACACACACACACGCACACACACACACAAACATATATACACACACGGGCGCGCGCGCGCGAGCGCGCGCGCGCGCACGCACACACACACACACACACACACACACACACACACACACACACACATTTAAAGAATGGAAAATCAATGACAAACACAAATAGCTATCGACCTATAGCTCTTACATCTCATGTCTGTAAACTGATGGAGATAATTGTTCTAAACAGATTGACATACTATTGTGAAAAAACTGCCATTATCCCCGCACACCAGGCTGGTTTTAGAAAGGTCAGGTCTGCTACTGATCATCTTATAAAGTTAACTATGCAAACATTCCTGACCAACAGAAGTATTCAGACAAAAATTGGTAATACTTATTCATCCAAAAAAAAAAATTACTAGATATGGGTATCCCTCAAGGCTCTGTGATCGGCCCTCTTATCTTTAATATTTTAACTAATGATTTACCTAAATACATTTAAAAAAAGACTTTAACTTAATTCAATATGCGGATGACATCTGTTTATGGTTCAACGCCACATTAAAAAAGAACACATCAAAAAGATCTGTTAATTACATTAGAAGAATACATACATACATACATATATATATATATATAAAAATATATATATATATATATATATATATATATATATATATATATATATATATATATATATATATATATAAGAGACAACATTGCGAACTTCATGTCTGACAATGGCTTACGCCTGTCGGCTGAAACATCCCGTATGATGTTATTTGATGCAGGTGGGTCTGCTCACAATACTCCTAACTTCAAAGTACACAATACTACATTGAGCTACACTTCTGAGATTAAATTCCTTGGTGTGCATCTTATGTCAAATCTTTCTTGGAATTATCACTTGGAACACATAATAAATCAAGCGAGAAAAATCTCTTAATCTGCTCAAAGTTATAAGTAAACAAAGTTGGGGCCAGGAAACAAAAAGTTTAATACATCTTTCTTCTGCTTTAGTTAGATCCAAATTGTCATATGCACAAGAGGTCTTTTTAGTGCTCCTAAGAGCTTATTCTAGAAAGCTTCATTGCATAGACTCTAAGGCATTCAGATTAGCCCTTGGGGTTCCATTTCATGCTTCAGCTTTAGGAACATACATGAAGCTGGTGTCTTACCTCTTGATGACCATCGTGAACTGGCCTGCGCTACATACATTCTTCGCTGCTCAACCATCAAAGTGCTAACCAAACGGAACTGGATATGAGGTTTGATGTAGATTTTCCTAAACGTGCTAAAAACATTCGAGCCATTAAAACGATACAAACATATTCTTCTCACTTGTTGACAAATTCAGGTATCAATCATAAAAAGCTTGCTGTGCGTTTTCCCATAAGTCCCGTACCAAACTGGGAGCTCTTCAAACCAAAATTTGATTATAACTGTACTACTATATATAAAACTGATAGCATTAATATTCTAGCTTGTGAAGCAAAATCACATATCAATGATTGTTATCGTCACTTCGTAAAAGTCTACACTGATGGGTCTTTATTAAACAATAATGCTGGTTGTGGCTTTGTCATTCCATTTTTAAAAATTGAGAAATCCTTTCATATTGGGGCAAATTACAGCCGAACTAATAGCAATATTAATGGCCGTAGAGTACATAAATGATTTCTCATTTGACTTTTATGGTACTCTCTTCTGTTAGATTCTAAGTCTGTTCTTCAAGCTTTAGAATCTACAGATTCAAAAAATCGTGCTGAAATCACATCAGAAATTAAAATACTTATTCACAAACTTATGTCAAGAGGTATAACAGTTAATTTTTGTTGAGTTTCTTCCCATTGCTTCATATCCGAAATGAATGGGGTGACAGGATTGCTCGAGCAGGTGCAAACAGTTCTGACAATACGGCTACTATTCATATTCTCTTGAGCTTACATGAAGGATATTCTCTCTTACAAAGAGCCTCTTTTGAAAAATTTGAGGAATACTACAAAGAAAGCGTTCTCCCCCGAACACACAAACCCGACTCTTCCATACTTTGTTGTTCGAACTCTCGAGCAAGTAATCTTTTAAAAAGGGCTTCCTCAGTAAATCCAGTAAACCGTATACAAACATAGGATTTATATCCAAGACACAGTAAACAAACTCTTTCCTTCTCATTTCGGTTAAAAATAAATGCATTCAGAACAAAATATGTCAAGAGTATTCGATGTGCTTGCGGCGCCCTTGATAATTGTTCAACATCACACGTTCTATACTTTTGCCCCTACTTTGATTCCGATTTGTCAGAATACAGAAAGGATGCTTCAAAGTGCATATTCCAGGATACCATGCTCTCTTAAATTTTGTACAATTTTATGTTAAGCCCAGTTGGCTCAATCCTGTAATTGCTGTTTCATTATCTTTATTTTCTACTGTTATTGTTTTTACTTTTGATGTCTTTTTTTCTTTTTTTTTTTTTTTTTAAAGTTTAATTCTTACTTGGAGTTTCTCCTTATCATACACACACACACACACACACACACACACACACACACACACACACACACGCACACGTACGCACGCACGCGGGCGCGCACTCACGCACGCACGCACACACTCAAACACACACACACACACACACACACACACACACACACACACACACACTCACTCACTCACCTTGTCTAATATCACATTTAGTGAAAAGACGAAGAAGAAGAAGAAGAAGAAGAAGAAGAAGAAGAAGAACAACAACAACAACAACAACAACAACAACAACAGCAACCACACACACACACACACACACACACACACACACACACAGAGCAAGACAACACAGTGACAGTTCCCGGAATGCCCGCAGCGGGCGATCACTTGTGTGGGGTAAGTGGTGAATTCTGCCACAAGCCCTCCCCCTCCCCCCCTCTCCTTCCCCCCTCGCCCCCGCCCCCGCCCCTCCGTCCCCCCTTATCCACCCCGTCCCCCAGGTAAGAACAGCCTTTCAAGTATCTCGTGCGGAGAAGTTAAAGATCAGCGTCATTTTGCCAGCATCGGCTAATCATCACGACAGCCAGTTCACTTCTTGAAGCCAGCGTTTCAAGTTACTCTTCATTGTTTGTCACACCGACATCATGATATGACGTAGCGAGTGATTGGCCAAGTCAGAGCAGGCTGGCCAATCAGAATGAAGCGCTCAGGTTATCTGGCTTGGTGACTTCGCTTTCAAACTGACAGACGACAATAAATTTTGTTTTGCAGTTTCATCATTTGGTGAGAGATCGAATTTAGAACTTTATCACCAGGGTGAGCAGGAGAAATAATCTGGGTGAAGTTGTGGAGACATGGAGAAAAAAAAAAAAAAAAAAAAAAGGTCCTACATTGCACTTACACACACACACACACACACACACACACACACAGAGGAGACAAAAGTCGGCTCCGGTCACGAGGGAAAAAGTTAAATCTCAATGATTCCTGTCATGAAAGGATTTAACATTAAGATTTCAACGCCCTTCTTTCATCCCCTCTCTCCTTTCCCCCAAGCTGTCTCCCTCCCTTTCCCGTCCCCGTTAGGCTGTTCCATAGTTTTTGAGGACTTGTTCACGTGCACTTGTTTTCTTTTCCCGTTGTTTATTTGTTAGTTGATGACTTGCCTGATGCAGACCAATAGGTCGGGACTCGTTACGTCAGTGTTCGTGGCTTTCGTTTGACGGCTCAGGAATTCGACATTCATTTTCGATTTTGTTGTTTGTTTTTGTTTCGTTTTTTTTGTTTGTTTGCTTGTTTGTTTGTTTTGCTTCAAAGTAGGGGTGACTGAAGGTGGAAATTAAAAGAAAAGCAAAAAAAACAGAATTACTGGACCGACAGACCAAGGAACAAGTCCACTGCCCTTGTCGGCCTTGCTGAACCGACTTCTGCCTCCTCTCTCTCGGCTTTCACTTTCTTGCCTTTGAATGCCACTTCATTTCTGTTGACCTCAAGCCTCTGTGTGTTGGTTTATTTGTCTTTAATGTCCTTGCTCTTTACGTTTTCCTTCGCCACACAAGTGCCTTCTGGATTTTCCCATCTTCTGTCAGTCGTTAACCTGGGCTGGATTATTGATGTCACCATCTTGTCTCTTGAGTCCTTAAAGCATGATTGACATTAATATTTCAACGTACTTCTCGAGGATGAATTTCAGGCTTTGCTTGACAAGACCAAGTGAGGTACTGAACCATGTCCTTTAGCTTTTGCCGATTCTGGACTCTATTGATTCAACTGTTGGCATCCGTCTGTCTTGAGAGACAATGGTGGGGGCCGGAATAGCTCGGTGGTAGAGCGCCGGACTCATATAATCTCGGTGATCCTGGGTTTGCGGGTTCGAATCTCCGCAGGGCCGTTTCGGCACAGGAGGATTTTTCCCTCTGATTTAACATTGGTTCTGACTTCAATTCCAATACAGTCCGAATGAGACTATATATCAAAGTTCCGTGTGTGAACGCACGCATAACATCTTTCACACACGTAAAATCCCATTACCAATTTTCGGAAGAGAAGGCCTGTTCGGCCGTTGGTATGGATGACACGTTACACATAACATGCACCTTTCCCGAAGCTGGATTGTGGCTGCCTTCACGGCGGGATAAAAAACGGTCATACACACAAAACTCCACTCCCTTTGCTGGGTAGATGGGATTAACCCTGCCTGTCTATACAGGGAGTATCCGCTGGAGCAGCAGCCTGCGTACGCAGAAAAAAAAAAAGACAATGGTGTTGCGCAATGGATCAGTCAGTTGTGGAGTTGCAGCACTGCTGTGGTTGAAGATCCCAATCCTCGAGCGGCAGACTCTGTTGCAGTTCCTGCAGGTGAAGTCACGATCATGAGTGTCTGTGGGTGCCGACGCCATTCTTTGCCTGTCTGTGGCGCCTCCGTTCTTCCCACTGGGCCTCTCTCCTCTGCTCTGCTTGCTTGATGCCGGCCTTGATGGTGGACCGCCAGCTGTACCAGGTCTGAAGCTGCTGTCTCCAGGTCTGCTACGTCAAGGCTGCCTGCTCTCAGGTCGCGCTTGCAGGCATCCTTGTAGCGTTGGACGGGCCGTCCTGTGGGTCTGGAGCCTGTAGCCGTACGGCATGTCCTTTGGGATGCGACCGTCGTCCATGCGGCTGACATTCAACTGTAGAACCGCTGATGTTGTATACCAGCTGTAGCCAAAGGAATTTTGGGATCAGCATGGACTCTAGACACAAGACCTTGTATTTGCCAGGAAGGCCAAACTGGGATTTTATCTGCAAACTGTCTTCTGCCATTTGCTTTGTTTCCTTTCCCCTCTTCGTGTCTTTCATGGAGTCACCACACCACCTTCCAAAGCTCTTGACTGGTTCATCTATAACTGACCTGGTCGACTACATTGAACGTGGCTGGTTCAGCTACCTTTCCTTTTCGCCGGAGAGGGCTTCGTGGGTTCTTTGGTTGGGGAAAGTACTCCGCGATGCACCAACAAACTTCTCTAACTGCTTCAGCGTTGTGGAATGTTTTCACTTCTTTTGTGTGGAAAGGGCTGGTGTGGTATCCATGAAGGCTTTTAGAAGAGGCATTTCGTATCCCTTCTCGAGGTCCGCTGAACTTTTATGGCTCATTTTGCTTTCAAAATGACCTCCATTGCCAACACAAAGAGTACTGGAGAAATAGCACAGCCTATTGCTATCCCAGCTTCTATATTGATCCCGTCTGTTGTGTTTTCCTTTGTGGACAACTTTATGAAGAAGCCATGGAAGTGCTTTTGCAGGAATTATCAGATATTACTTAGGACATGATGCATCTCGAAAACAGGGAGGGAGAAAGCGGGCGGGAAGAGGGAGGGGAAGATGGTGGATATGAGACGGGGGTGGGGGGGGGGGGGGTGGGGGGGTGGGGGTGGGGGGTTGTTTCAGAGAATGAAAATCAAGATTAATCCTAATCCTAACGTTGTCCTAATTGTTCAATATCTTGCCTGAAGAAGACCTAAGAGGTCGAAACGCGTCGTGCTTTGTCTTGTGATTCGTTTGTCCACGTTTTTCTGTCGGTTCGCTAACATTTATTTATGACCTCTTTTTGGTTAATGTTAGAACATGGCTTCATACCACACGTATACGTTTAGCAATTTTTGACGATTCATATGACGTGTTGTTGATTTATTTTAATTTTGAAATGATTTGTGTTCATGTTAAATTATGCATGTTTGAAGGAAACAAAACCATCTGAGAAATTTCTTTTTTCATTTTCTTTTGGAGGGGGGGGGACTGAGTGGATGGGTACGGAAGTGGGAAGTGGGAATGGAGTGTTGTGTGTGTGTGTGTGTGCGTGTGCGTGT
The DNA here is from genome assembly GCA_016801955.1 of Conus betulinus. NCBI lineage: Eukaryota > Metazoa > Mollusca > Gastropoda > Neogastropoda > Conidae > Conus > Conus betulinus. The sequence goes on along the minus strand of JADBJO010018062.1, from coordinate 18,096 downwards.
GTGTGCGTGTGCGTGTGCGCGTGTGTGTGTGCGTGTGCGTGTGCGTGTGTGCGTGTGTGTGTGTGTGTGTGTGTGTGTGTGTGTGTGTGCGTGCGTGTGTGTGCGTGCGTGTGTGTGCGTGCGTGTGTGGTGTGTGTGTGTGTGTGTGTAGGAGGAGTGGGTGAAAGTAACTGGGTAAACTGAAATGAAATGAATGAATAAAAACATTTTTAAGCTATCACAAATATTTTCTTGTTGCTTCAACATGCTTTTTTTCCCCCAGCCTGATGCAAAAAACAGCTAAAGGCATTTTGTATATCTGGGTCAGTGCATTAGTGATCTTGCGCAGATTTAGAAAAAAAATCGTATAATATGCACCTGGGGAGCTTGGTCTATTTAAACTCGCCATTTTTCATTTTACGATTTGCTTTTTTTTTTTTTTAACTTTCTGCTCTGCTCCGTTTCTCTGTTTGTTTGATTGTGCTTTAATAATAAGTTCCAAAGAATTGCCATCTTCTGAACTGCTATTCAAACCAGGTATGTCTCTATGTCCATACCTGAATGTATAGGTATTCTCACTTAAGCATTCGCTCCCTGTACGTGTACGCATGTACGGACGTGTGAGCATTTACAAGATTATGCAAACGTACACACGCATACACGCACACACGTGAACCTATGCATGCACAAGGACAGACTCACATACATACGCGCGCGCGTGCGCGTTTCTATCCCTCTATCTATCTATCTATCTATCTATCTATATTACCTTACCTTATCTTCCTTTCTATCTATCTATCTGATCGTGCACGCGCACCTGCGTGTGCTCGCTCTCTCTCTCTCTCTCTCTCTCTCTCTCTCTCTCTCTCTCTCTCTCTAACATACACGCATGATAGTACTTAAGCAGTGGCGGCGATCAAGTTAACGAGACATTCAAGGCCTGATCGCTGATGCGAAGGGCAGACATCTGCTGAGTCTTGTCCAGCTGATCCTCTTCCTAACGTAAAACCTATGGAAGTCTGGTTACCGCCAATCGTGGAACACTGGGGCCGCCATGCTTCTTTATTAACACATTTGTGTTGGTGGCTGTATTTCGGGTTCAAAGCGAACGTTTTTGTTGTCGTTTCTGCTAATTCATCGATGAAGTCGGAAGATGCTCTGTAACCCTGGTCTTGAGGTGTAGAATCGGTTAGCGGTGGGGGGGTACTGGTAGTCGGTCGTCCAGATCGTTGGCGGCGTTGTGCAGTGATGCTCTCTTGCAGCGAAGGGTCTTTGGGTTCAATTTTCATATGATCTAAGACTTGACGGCGGAAAGATTTCAACAACATTTCTGGTGTATTTTTTAGATGTGTGTTCTAGAGGGTTGTGGTGAATGAGCTTTTTTTTTTTTTTGACTTAAATGACTTGTGAAGTGACTTCAACGCGGTGATGACAGCCCTCAAATGGTCCTTCGCAGTCGACTGGCTATACTTCACATCTACTTACCTTAACTCTTTGGCTCCCTCATGGTTTGTAGCGGATTGGTCGGTTATGTCTTGCCAGCATGATCACTTTCTGGCATTCCTCTCCCGCTCTTTTGCTTCCATCCGGTGTAAACAGCCTGTTCTTACCCCCCCCCCCCCCCCTTTACCCCGGGTAAGTTTGGGCTAGCCTGCTTTTACCCGCGGGGGTCATTCTAGGACTAGCTAGAACTACCCCCCTCCCCCATCCGGGAGGGTTTAGAGTCACTTGAGTACCTGTTAACCTTAGCTTGTACAATGCAGATGACTAGTGGTCAGTGCCACTGACCACTGGTCATTATGACGTAAATCAGAGATTTTAACTATTTAACAGTAAATTAGTGTTTTCCAAGTGCTTGTGTACCTTGTACAGTGTAGATTACTTGTGATCACTGCCACTGCCTACTGGTTATTATGACGTAAATCGGAGATTTTAACTATTTCACAGTTAATTAACGTCTCCCGAGTACCTGTGTATCTTGCACAATGCAGACGACTGGTGGTCAGTGCCATTGACCACTGGTCACTATGACGTAAATCAGATATTTCGACTGTGTTACAGTTAATCAGTGTCTCATGAGTGTTTGTATACCTTGTGCAATGCAGACAACCAGTGGTCAGTGTCACTGACCATTGGTCACTTTAATGTATATAAGAGATTTTAACTATTTTTACAGTTAATTACTGTCTCTTGAGTGCCTTTTTACCTTGTTCTATGTAGATGACTGGGGGGGGGGGGGGGGGGGGGGGGGTTCCAGCTGGGGGGGGGGGGGGGTTGGTAAGTTCCAGCTAGTCCTGGAATGAACCCGGGGGTAAAAAACAGGCTAACCCAGACTTACCCCGGGGTAAGTTCGGGGGGGGGGGGGGGGGGGGGGGGGGAATAAGAATGGGCTGTTACACCGGCCGCAATGGAATTTGGCCGTGCTGGAGTCTGCAGGCTTCTTCTGGGCCATTCTCCTATCCTTGCTCTGGGACATTCTTTCACGTTGTGTATTCTGATCATCAATTACGACATGCTAGCTTGTTGTGAGATATGATGACAAGGAAGTGGAATTTTAAATGCATTGTCTGGGATGGACGCTATGTGTCAATTCTGTTTATTTTTGTTTGTTTGTTTGTTTAGGGGGGTGCCCATTTTTAAGCTTGGTAGTGACAAAATCAAGTCGAATGTTTTGCGCTCGAGGCATGGTCCAGTTAACAACTGCTGGAAGGATATTGTTTACAGTTTAGCATTCATGTCATGATTTGTATGTGTATTGTTGTGTGGTTGTTACTCTTTTTTTTTTATTTCGTCTTCTAGGGGGGGAGGGGCGCGAGGGTGGGTGGGGTGGGGGTTGGGGAGAGAGGATAGGGGGTCAGTATGAATTTGGGATGATCTGACCTGTTTAGCGTGTGACATTTATTTGTTTTTCATGTTTGATTGCCCTGAATAGAGCTTTGTATGATCAGCTGGACTGTAACAATAATAATAATAAATAATAATAATAAAAAAAAAAATAATAATAATGAGAAGAAGACAAAGACGGATGATGATGATCATGATGATGATGATACGATGAGGAGGAGGAAGAAGAGGAGAAGAAGGAAGAGGAGGGATAATAATTATATTGATGCTGGTGATGATCACGATGATAGTAATAATAATGATAATGATCACAACAACAATCATAATGATAATAATAACAATAATAATAACGATGATGATGATGATGATGATGATGATAAAAATAACAGACAAAAAGGACTATTAAAATATACCTGTAGACTGTCATCGAATGATAGCAAAAGTAATACACACACAAAAAAAACCTATTTCAAAGACACTGACGATTTCCACCAATTTCTTTCGTTTACTTTTTATAACAATCACTTCTGTATTCTTGTTCATGACAATAAAACGTGTGTACTCCTGCACAACACTCCGTCGTTTGCACACACACACACACACACACACACACACACACACACACACACACACACACACAGCGCCTCCAAAAATACAAACAGACCTCGGCCTGCCTCCTGTTACATCTGCCCATCTGCAGAATCTGAAGTCCAGCTGGCACACAGCAGAAAATATCAAACCTGCTTTTGAGACCAAACCAATGATCACTTTCAGACGCGATGAAAATCTCAAAAGATCTCCTTTTGCTCTCCATACAGAATAAAATCGCCGCACCTAAGTCACCATGTAATTCGCCCTGCTCAAAACTCAGTTGCTGAATCTGCCCTGTCACCAAATCAGACACCATCCTACATGGCCAAAAAAAGGCTCATTCACTATTGAATGCACACGTTCTCGCCAGAGCCGCAACATTGTATATGCTTTCCACTGTTGTGTGCGGTAAGATCAATGTAGGTGAAACATCCCGCACACTTGAGATGCACATCTCTTAAACACCTGGCTGACATCCGCCATCTTCGGCCCAAATCGGTCGCTCTAAACTTAAGCCCCCACCTCCACCCCCCCTCCTTCCCAAACACAACATCAACTTTGTCAAAGGTCCTGGCACTTTGGCAACCACAGAGTGACAATTAAAGCGCACTATGCAGGAATCTTATCTCACTGCCCAGACTTGGGACCTTCCGCCCACATGGCTTCAACATTCAAAAGTAGCATGCACCATCATCACCACAAACAGCGGCCCGCAGTCCTCAACACCAACACACTGTGTGTGTGTCTGATTTTCAAGTTACATCTGTCTTCTTTTTCCCCTCTCGCTTCGTTCTCTCTGCTCGCTGCATCAGTCTATCCTTTACTAACATATCTGTCCACTCCTTTCTTTTAGTCAAGCTGGTTTTCTTTCCATTACATATACTACTTCTTTACATAACTTTCTCTTCCTTCTTTCCTGTGCCTTCGTGCGTGCGTGCGTGCTTGAGCGCGCGCGCGCGCGCGCGCACGTTGTGTGTGTGTGTGTGTGTGTGTGTGTGTGTGTGTGTGTGTGTGTGTGTGTGTGTGTGTAGGTATTGGTTTTCACCCACCCCCACCCCCGCCTTTTTCTTTTCTTTTCCCCCCTCCCTGTTCCAATAGTAATGTTTGCCTTTTACTCATTCATCATTTTTTTATTTTTCTTTTCACATACTGTTCTTTTTACTATTATTATTGTATATATCATTATTACTGTCATTATTTTCATCATACACACATACACACACACGCATACACACACACACACACTCTCTCTCTCTCTCTCTCTCTCTCGATTCTCAGGTGATAACATCGATCGATCATCTAGTTCAAACCACGTCACCCTGGAGTGCTTCCGAACAGTGACAGTGTGGGAAATTCACAAGTTCTCTTTTCTCGCCATGACAAAGGCCGGTCGGCCAGAACATTGCACGCAGCGTCATTATTCTCCCAAAGGCAACGCACTGCCCACAGAGAGAGAGAGAGGAGAGAGAGAGAGAGAGAGAGAGAGAGAGAGAGAGGAGAGAGAGAGAGAGAGAGAGAGAGTTCTTGAAAGATTTAATACCTCGTTTATAGCATCTGTCCTTAGGTTATGACGTGTGTGTGTGTGTGTGTGTGTGTGTGTGTGTGAGAGGGAGAGAGAGAGAGAGAGAGAGAGAGAGAGAGAGAGAGAGAAACTAGTTTAAAATTCAGATATATATATATATATATATAAAGAACACAAGATAAATATTCAGCAATTTCCTTCGTCATGCTCAATAAAGGCTGTAATTAAAAATTCAACGCAGTCAATAAAATGGAATAAACTGCTGAAAGTTGTTTCAACACATTCGATCGAGAGACAAATCAAAATCTCCATCTTTATGGGGTTGAAGCTTTGAGGGGTTGAACCTGTAAGATTCAAAATTTCGAATATTTGAACCGATCTATTGTCCATCTCTTCTCTCTCTCCTCTCTCTCTCTCTCTCCTCTCTCTCTCTCTCTCGACTGTGTAATATTGTGTGTGTTGTGTGTGTGTGTGTGTGTGTGTGGTCGCTCGTGTTGTGTGTGTGTATGTGGAGTGCTATCGCTCGCTGTGTGTGTATGTGTGAGTGAGTGTGTGTGTGCTGTGTGTGTGGTTGTGTTGTGTGTGTGTGTGTGCGCGCGTTCGTGCGTGCGTGCGTTTGTGTGTTGTGTGTGTGTGTGTGTGTTTGTGTGTGTGTGTGTGTCGCGCGCGCGCGCGTGTGTGTATGTGTGTGTGTGTGTGTGCGTGTGCGCGCGCGCGTGTGTGTGTGTGCGTCTGTGTGCGTGTCTGCCGCGTTCGCACGCATGTGCAGATGCGTCCATGGGTCTGTTGTTTTTGCGCTTGCAGTACTAGCTCTTTCCATTTGATAGTCTGTATGTCGACTGCATGCTTGGTTATCTTTCCCGCGCGTGCGTGTCCGACGCTGGGTGTTCGTTTCCTCGACTCTGTGTTTTCTCTTTTTCTTCTTCTTTCCGTTGTGTCCATTTTTTTGTGTACTCTGCTTGTTCCCCAGGGCTGGGTTTGAATAAAGCATGTATACACTGCCTATATCGATTACCACGTAGTCTAGTAAACATTTCGTGCGCTCTCTCTCTCTCTGTGGGGTGCCCTCTTCTCCGTTATCGTTGAGCTCCTCTAGCTCCCCCTCTCTCCTCCTCCATCTCTTCTTCCTCTCCACCAGCTTGAAGCATACTATCTAACCATGTGATAGTTGATCCGTGAATGGTTGCGTTGTTTGGGGGACACCCTGGTCTCTGCTGTACTGACTCTGGGTTGTTATCTTTTCTTCTTATCTCCATTTTTTTCTGCTCATTATTTTCCCCCAGGGTCTGGGTGGGAAAAAGGCCGCCTCTCTGGGTGATAAAAACAAACATGACCTAATCATTAGTATATGTAAAGTGTGTGGTGGTGTGGTGTGGGGGGGGAGGGGGGGGGGGGGGGGGGGGTGGGGGGGGGGGGGGGGGGGGGGGGGGGGGGGGGGTGGTGGGGAGGGGGGGGGAGGGGGGGGGGGGGGGGGGGGGGGGGGGGGGCGCGGGGTGGGGCGCGCGCGTGGGAATGTGTGTTTTGTGTGTATGTTTCATTCTCTGTTATTATTAAGCCATAATATCCTCTGCGGTCTGAATGGCCACCTGTTTGTCTGTGTATCTGCCTCTTTGTCTTCCCCGTCTCTCTCTCTCTCTCTCTCTCTCTCTCTCTCTCTCTCTCTCTCTCCTTCCCTCCCCCCTCTTTCTCTCCTTCCCTCCCCCCCCCCCCCCCCTCCTCTCCTCCTTCCCCCCTTCCCCCCTCTCTCTCTCTCCTTCCTCTCTCTCTCTCTCTCCCCCCTCCCTCTTTCTCTCTCTCTCTGTCTCCTCTCCTCCTCCCTCACTCTCTCTCCCTCTCCCCCCCCCCCCCTCCCCCCCCCCCTCTCTCTCTCTTCCCCTCCGAATCGTCATTCATTTTTGCTGTCCCATCTTCTGAGCCACCTCGGTGGCAGTGCAGCCACGCCGCTCATCCCGACACCCTGTCCACAGCCACAGCCTCGGTCAGTTCCGCCGCAGACCAGGCACCGGCAATCCACCTGCTAACCCTTACCACAGCAGTAAAGCCATATTTCTCCATGAGCCAATCACGTTATTACGTATGAATTATTAGGCAGGCATCACACCCAAATCTCGGGAAAGAAAAAGAAAACGCACCCAAGCGATCCCAAATCGGACTCCATGGGCCCCCCTCCCCCCCCCCCCCCCCCCCAACCCTCTCTCCTTGGCAATGCTACGTGGTCTTGGAAAATGGGCAGCTTCACAAGGAGGTGTCCTCACGCAAAACGTAATAATGAGCATCTCTCTATAAAGCTTAACTTCTAACTGGGTCCATGTTCGCACAAGAGAATCGGCTCGCAGCCACAATCCCTCACATTCTTACCCGCTCTTTGTACTGTCAAGTATAATCATATATCAAAACAACATGATTTGCTCGCCAAAATTTCCATCCAGCACCCCCACTCTCATGTCATCTCTTGTCAGTGAACCCCAGTCATATTCCTTGTTGTGCCAACACAACCACACTTCATACAATATTACATGCTGCACCCCCATCCATGCTTTATCCTACCGACTGCTAAGCCACTCGCCTTAAACTTTACATCTCCCTTCTTTCCTGACTACTAAAATTCATAATGGGGCTGCCTTCTTACAACCTAAGGTATCTTTCTCCAACCCTGTTTTGTCACGATTTTATATATATCCCCGTACGTGTGATGACTGTCGCTTACTCTACAGAAAACTACCAACCATATGGACTCACTGTGCTGTACAAAATGCGTACGTCACAATGTGCACCCAACACCGATCATTGCGCTAGTCTCCTTGAAGGGTGTCATAAAAGACTTGTCTTCACGCGCGAATTGCTCTCGACAGAATCTGGTGCGCTTGTTCACACACACACACACCACACACACACAAGTCAAAGACACAGTCTGCACGAGCACAACACTCGCGTCGAGAACCATGACCAACGAAAATAAAAGGACACCAATACAACTTGAACGGTCACGACCGTACCCCGGCATAAACCACTCACCCGCAAATCGGCCGTGGCCCTAGTGCACAGTTAACCAATTTCAATGCTGTGCAGGGCAACTCCGAAATCGTTACTCAACTTCAAAACGTACTACTACTATTTACAACTAAAAATTGAGCACAATCATCACATCTCTTTATGATTCACACAGACACAGCTGTACTTGACTCATAGTATGATCTTATACCAAATGCAACTACTCTTATCACTATCTTCTTGAAACAACTGAAATCGACATGAGCTGGCCACATCGATATCGTGCCTCACCGTCAACCAGTGGTTGTTATACTGACCCCAAGTTGTCTAACCAAACTGCCCCCCATGACGATCGAACTCAGGAACCGCTATGTACACTACTTACAAGATAGACAGAAAAAGAGGTGACAACACAAACCGGCTGACAACAAATTGCAACCACGAAACTAAGACAACATCATACCAGACAGTCAGTATACGCAACGAACACAATACTAACTAACCACAACTTGAGACAACCACAGTACAACTCGACCATAATACAAGACAACACGACGAACCACAACACCACGAACATAACAGTCACCAACCTGGACAGACAGACGATCAACCACACCAGTTTCTGCAACTGGCTGAAAGTGGCTGCCAACGAAGACGACACAGACTCTCGGCACAGGCCAAGGGCCCACCAGACCCGACGAGGACCTGGCCCTGACTATGACGCAAAATCCCTCGCTCAGCAGAACTAAGGGCGCTCCCGCCGCACTACAAGGACCACGTCCACTCCGACGAACACCAGGGACCGACGTGAAGCTATCCCCAACGCATCCCGCCCTGGTCGGAATCAAGCCAGCTCCACTCACAACACAACGCAGCCATTGGCCCAGAACAGTGTATCCCTCCGCAGAGCTGACACACCCGACCAACGGACTAGTTGTTGCTCGTGCAACAACACGACAATTTACAACACAACACAACAAGCCGATATCCTGCCCCGGCCTCTCTCATACGGAGCCAAAGCAACAAAGGGTAACAGTCGGAAACGAAACCAACCTCCTCCTACTACTCACTCCCTCAGTAATGAAGACTGGAAGGCAAAATACTATATGTCCTACTTCCCCTGCCCCCCCCCCCCCTAGCCTAACCTTCCTACCTAACCCTGAGGAATTTAGCCTAACCCCCCCCCCACCTAATTACAACCCCCAGCCCTACACACACGCACACACACACACACGCACACGCACACACACACACACGCGCGCGCGCGCACGCACATGCGCACACGCTCTCTATTCCTGAGCTACCACTCTAAACACATGGACGCGCTGGTTCAGTACCGCCGATCGGTGACACTTAGTGATACACCAATTCATGAGCCTGTGTATCTTTTCCTTGTGCACCCCCCTTCTAAGGGGCTAAGGCCTTTATGAATCATCATCATCATTACCATCTCCCTCCGCCTGTCTCTTCCTCCCTTCCCCCCTCCCTCCCTCCCCCCCCCCCCCCCCCCCCCTCTCTCTCTCCCTCTTACACAATATAAGACTATTGGAGCGGTCCATCTGTTTGCCTGTAAACAAAAAAAACTGGAAGTGTTAGTCCTAAAACACCAAATGCAATGGTCTACGGAAAGACTGGTCGCTATAGCCTTTATATAGACAGCACACTAAGAGCACTTAGCTATTGGTTCTCTTTACAACAGATGGAACTGAATTGAATACCCAAACAAGCATATCTTTCCTCGATTAACAGCTTTATGAATAGCACTGACGATAGAACGATTAAAAAATGATTGGGGGATATGATATAAAATGTTGTCTTGATAGATATGGAGTTTTTGAAAGTGTGGTTAGTGGGTGGGGTCGGAAATGTTAATATGTTTAAGAAGATTTTTAAGCAAAGGATGGTAGACTGTCATCAGCAAGATTTGGGTTAGCAAATTAAATCCAAGTGATCGCTTCAAGCACCTATCATTCATTTAAGTCTCTCTTACAACCAGAACCTGATCTAACCTATTTAACGGTGAACAAATTTAAAAATGTATTTCACGACATTTCGTCTTGGCTTAAACGACCTGAATATAAATTGCAGATACAAAGAAAATATCAAAGCATGTCCTTTTTGCAACCCAACTTGAGAACGAACTCCACTTTCTATTGAGATGCAATGCTTATATGCCTTTCAGAGAAAATACATACTGAAGCACAGACAATTTCAGAACGTGAATTCCATTGAACTAAAACAATTATTACTTGCAAATGAAGCATATTACAAGTGATATTGCTATGTATATTCATTATGCACTGAAAAAATGAACTCGTATCCCACACAGTATGAATAATAGGTTACCCTCATAAATCAGCATTATTTGGACATTGAAAAAATATACTTTTTGTTGTCATTTCTGTTTTTTCTCTTTATGTGTGCACTGCACCTAACATTGTTATAGGCCGGAAGCCCTAATTTAAATTGTGTTCAATTATTCATTTGTGTTCAATCATGTTCCACTCTCTCAATCTCTGTCTATGTCTCTGTCTGTCTGTCTGTCTGTCTGTCTGTCTGTCTGTCTGTCTGTCTCTCTCTCTCTCTCTCTCTCTCTCTCTCTCTCTCTCTCTCTCTCTCTCTCTCCTCTCTCCGCATTAACACCATTACGATGATTTGCATTTTCGGGG
>JADBJO010018061.1:12500-30000 GCA_016801955.1 Conus betulinus | reverse complement strand
CACACACATGCACACACACAGATACACACACACACACACACACAGAGAGACACACACACACACACACACACAGATACACACACACACAGCTACACACACACACACACACACACACACACACACACACACACACACACACACACACAAGCACACACAGGCACATGAATACATGCATAAGCGCACACACAGACACACACACACATACATCACACACACACACACACACACACACACACACACACACACACACACACACATACACACACACACACACACACGCAGAGACACTGACACAAACACACACTCAGAGTTTTCTTCTTTTCCTTTTTTTTTTCTTTCTCCACTTTTTGCTAAAATTAAGCAGCAAAATTCTTGCTCATTAACCATCCCGTCTTCGTCATGCACTGTACTAACCTCAGTGAAGCATTCTCTGAACTCTTTAAACAGACCCAAATCAGATCATGATTCAAAAAGCATGCCAAACACACATCAGTGAATAGCCATGTCCTCTAGAGGCCCTCTCCTGCAGCAGGTTTCTAGGCTGAACAGCTCAGCTCCAAAGTGGCAATACTGGCAGCAAGATAGTAAAAAAGATCATATTTCATTTCATTTTGTTCATTTCATTTTTCTGTTCATCTTCTAAGCCACATCAGTGGCTTTGCACCTACGCTGCTCATTCCAACCTACTACTTGTCCACAACCACAGCCCCAGCATCGACAATCCACAGGGAGTATAGTCAATGTTCAAGTCTTCATGAGGCAACCCACCAGAGGAGACACTGCACTGCAGCTAAGTCACTTCGGTGGCGTTGTGTGGTGCCTGTTCTGATCCAACATACCCAGGACACCACCTACTAAGCCCCCTACTGATGACAGTAACTGCTTAGTTGCGGAGCCAGTGTGAGTGAGCTCTTCCTCTTCTCCAGAGAGCCCATTAAGCCACAATCCCATGAATTTTATCGGATTACCAGTGACTCCTACAGAATCAAACCAAAGCTGCGGGCAAATCAAATCAAAACTGAGGTCACCATGACAGCATGCAGGGCATGAGGGACCACTGAAGTTGAGACCTTTTTTATTTTGATGCTGATAAATGAGGGTGAGTGAATATGATGAAAATGATGCTGCAGATTTCCATTTGGCTCTGAGGCCTCATGACAGGGCTGTATTCTCCATTTGTTTTCATACACCATCCCTGCAGCAGGCCTGAGAAAATAAAACACCCACAGTGCTGGTCAGGAAATAAGTGCAAAACCCTCAGAGTCAAAGCATGAATGAAGTGAATGAAACTGGACTGTGTGATCCAGGTCTTCCCCGCTGGGCCCATAGCAAACTCAACTCTGGGGTAAGAGCCAGTCAGGGCAGAAACATCCCACCAATAAAATGGCTCTGATGGGAACTGAACCCACGACATCTCAGCCAGGAGTTCACAACTCTTAACCACTTTGCCACAGCGGCTGATAAATCAAACTTTGTTTCTGTGGTCTCATGACACAGCTCAGGGTTTCTGGTCAGAAGAGGACTGGAACCCTAAAGGCAATGGCTGAGGCAGCTGAACAAGAGTTCCAGCTGGATTCAGCTGGGGAGGAACAAAAGTGAACCTCATAAGGCTGAACTTTCCCTACTGAAAACAGGTCACATCAGGAGGTAAAGGTGATAAGGTCAAAGGGCACGTGTGTTAAGGGTTTTTGACTCTTTCCATGGGCAGGGCAGGGAGCTTCCATCATCGTTAAAAAGCGTCGTCGGTACTTTCCACAGCTGGAAAGCCTGCTGCAGCTTTCCACAAGGTTAGGAACATTTGATTGCAGACAACCCAGCACCTTTGTTTTTCTTCATTAATTTTTTCTTTCCTTATTAAAAAACAACAAACACTCACAAAATATAGCATATTTTTTTCATTTACTCAAAAACCCTTTTCAAACAAAGAGTGTTAGGCCAAAAGCTTATTCTAGAAAAGGGTTTTAGAGAAAAAAAAAAACCTTTAAAAGTTTTCCCTGTTAATTGAAAGTTTGTTGATGTTACTATTAACACCACTTTTTCAACTACAGGAAAGGCGATGAGGAGGTGACTGGGGGTGGTGAAATAGCTCAGTTGGTAGAGTGCCAGATTCGTAATCCAAGGGTTGCGGGTTCGAATCTCTGCTGGGCCGTTTCGGTACATGGGGATTTTTCCCTCGGAGTTAACATTAGTTCTGACTCCATTATCCATGCAGTCCTTCAAATGAGACTATAAACCGAGGTTCTGTGTGTGAACACAGGCATAAAAATCCAATCACCAAATTTCAGAAGAGAATGCCAGTTTGGCTGTTGGTATGGATGACACGTTACACATAGCATGCACCTTCCCCAAAGATTAAGTATAGCTGCCTTAATGGTGGGATAAAAAATGGTCATACACACAAAACTCCACTCCCTTTGTTGGGTAGATGGGATTAATCCTTGTCTGAACATAATAGGGAGTGTCCGCAGGAGTATCAGCCTGTGTAGGCAGAAAAAAGAAGAAGAAAGGGAGATGACTAATGAGGGGAGGCAGGACAGCCAGGAGAGAAAACTGTTTCATGATGGGCAGAGAGAAGAAGTCAAGAGAATCAAATGAGGGGGGGGGGGGAGGCAGGGGGGGGGGGGGGGGGAGGTGCTATGAAAATAAACCAGTGACAACCTTGACTGGCACCATGACACTGATGAAAGGTAGCGAGGGATGGCAAGTGGAAGGTAGGGGGTGGGAGAAATGGGGGTGGAGGGGGGGGGGGGGGGGGAGTGTAGGGTGTCTGTGGGGAATAGGACAGGGGTGAAGATGAATCTGGGTTTTAATTTGCAAGACATTCACTGACAAAAAATGATTTAAGCAAAACCCATTTTCAATCAGATGAGAGACAAAGATAAGCAAGATGAGATGAACCAGACATTGATGAAACTGAGGGGAGAAGCTGGAGGTGGGGTGGGGGGGAGTGGGTGGGGTGGGTGGATAGAAAGACAAGACAGGCAGACACACAGTCATTGACAAAGACAGAAACGGACAAAAAGACAACGTGACAGAGTCAGACACACAAACAGGCACCAGACAGAAAGACAACCACAGACCGTGACAGACTGAGTCCGACATACATAGTCATAGCCATTACAAACATAACAAAATTGAAATAGAAAATTTAAAACACACAAACAAAAAAAACCAGGAAGGGGAAGAATGGTGGATGGCAAGGAAGGGGGGGGAGGATGTTAAGTGACTGAGGAGTGAGAGTGGTGGGAAGGAAAGGGGGGGTGGGGGACAAAGAAGGGCAACTGATTTTAGGGTGAGTAAAGAAAGAGTCGGGTGAAAGAAAGCAACTGAATCAATAGACATCCTCCCCAGGAGGAGACAGGAGATCAAACAATGAGGGAATCGGGGAAAGGAGAGGCAGACAGACAGGCAGATGTACATGACAAACCACGACAAGAGGAAGACAAGCACAATGAAAAAAGGGGAGGACACTCAGAGACGGAGGGACAAAAAATGCTTCAGAATCATTGTGACTGGGAAGGAAGTAAAGGAAGAGTTAAAACAAAAAAAATGTAGACCAGAGTATTGGAAAAAGAAAAAGAAAACACTGTTTAACATTATCATCGGTGGGATGTTTGTGTGAAGACTTGGGAAATTGTGCACACACACACACACACATACACACACATGTACACACACACACACACAGGGATCAGCACATACACACTTCTGGTAAGAATCAAATATTAAGATATGCAGAAGAACAATTTCTGAATCACATACATAAGCACATGCCAACACACCTGTGCAGACACACACAATATACCACTCAGAATGGACAGAGTTGTACAGAAGGGAAGAAAAAAAAGACAGAAACAAGCAGGGGGGGGGGGGGGGGGGAAGCAACACACAATATATGAAGAAACAAACACATTAAAAAAGGGATAACAGACTGTGTATTAATTATGAATATGTAAGACTCTGTGTGTGTGTGTGTGTGTGTGTGTGTGTGTGTGTGTGTGAATATATATGTGTGTGTGTGTGTGTGTGTGTGTGTGTGTGTGTGTGTGTGTGTGTGCGCACATGCATAGTAAAATTGTGCATAAGATCACCCTAGACAAATGACTGCACAGGTTTATGGGGGTTTACCTTCCACCTCACACTCTCCTGATCCTTGCATAACACTTCTCATTCTCCTCAAGGGGACTTAATCTTTACTAACACTTCCACTGCAGAAATTCCTACCATAAGCTACACCATTCTCATTAAAGGGAGCTTAGTGTCACAAACACTTCCACTACGCAAATTCCTACTCCAAAGTAACACACACAATTTTTGTCAAAGTGTAATTAAGATTTCCACTGCAGAAATTTCTACCATGACACACACACCATTCTCCTCGAAGAGAATTCAGCATCACTCACACTGCCTATGGCAGCATGCATGGCGAGGAGAAGTCTAACCACCATGGCCTCTCACAACATAATGTACCCAAGGACCTGGCTTTGACTTGTGAAGTAATGTAGTACACTTGGTGACAGGCACCCAGACTGTTGAGCCAGAGGACACAGACAAACAGACCCACACACACTGACCTGTTGAGCCAGAGGACACAGACAAACAGACCAACACTCAACTGACCTGTTGAGCCACAGGCACAGACAGACAGACAGGCCAGCACCCCCACTGACGTGTTGAACCAGAGGACACACAGACAAACAGACAGACCGGCACCCTACTGTACTGACCTGTTGAGCCAGTGGACGCAGACAAACAGACCACCAACACCCACTGACATGTTGAGCCAGTGGACACAGACAAAAACAGACAGACCAACACCCCACTGACCTATTCAGGCAGAGGACACAGACAAAAACAATCAGACCAACACCCACCGACCTGTTCGGCCAGAGGACACAGACAAACAGACAGACCAGCACCCCACTGACCTGTTCAGCCAGAGGACACAGACAGACCAGCACCCCACTGACCTGTTCAGCCAGAGGACACAGACAGACAGACAGACCAACACCCCACTGACCTGTTCAGCCAGAGGACACAGACAGACCAACACCCACTGACCTGTTCAGCCAGAGGACACAGACAGACAGACCAACACCCACTGACCTGTTCAGGCAGAGGACACAGACAGACAGACAGACAGACCAGCACCCACTGACCTGTTCAGCCAGAGGACACAGACAGACAGACAGACAGACCAGCACCCCACTGACCTGTTCAGCCAGAGGACACAGACAGACAGACAGACCAGCACCCCACTGACCTGCTGAGCCAGAGGACACAGACAGACAGACCAACACCCCCCACTGACCTGTTCAGCCAGAGGACACAGACAGACAGACCAGCACCCCACTGACCTGTTCAGCCAGAGGACACAGACAGACAGACCAACACCCCCCACTGACCTGTTCAGCCAGAGGACACAGACAGACAGACCAACACCCCCCACTGACCTGTTCAGCCAGAGAGGACACAGACAGACAGACCAACACCCCCACTGACCTGTTCAGCCAGAGGACACAGACAGACAGACCAACACCCCCCACTGACCTGTTCAGCCAGAGGACACAGACAGACAGACCAGCACCCCCCACTGACCTGTTCAGCCAGAGGACACAGACAGACAGACCAACACCCCCCACTGACCTGTTCAGCCAGAGGACACAGACAGACCAACACCCACTGACCTATTCAGCCAGAGGACACAGACAGACAGACCAACACCCCCCACTGACCTGTTCAGCCAGAGGACACAGACAGACAGACCAGCACCCCACTGACCTGTTCAGCCAGAGGACACAGACAGACGGACCAGCACCCCACTGACCTGTTCAGCCAGAGGACACAGACAGACAGACCAGCACCCCACTGACCTGTTCAGCCAGAGGACACAGACAGACAGACAGACAGACCAGCACCCCACTGACCTGTTCAGCCAGAGGACACAGACAGACAGACAGACAGACCAGCACCCCCCCACTGACCTGTTCAGCCAGAGGACACAGACAGACAGACCAGCACCCCACTGACCTGTTCAGCCAGAGGGACACAGACAGACAGACCAGCACCCCACTGACCTGTTCAGCCAGAGGACACAGACAGACAGACCAGCACCCCACTGACCTGTTCAGCCAGAGGACACAGACAGACAGACCAGCACCCCACTGACCTGTTCAGCCAGAGGACACAGACAGACAGACCAGCACCCCACTGACCTGTTCAGCCAGAGGGCACAGACAGACAGACCAGCACCCCACTGACCTGTTCAGCGAGCAGCATGGCCAGAGGAGCATCCGTCATGGACAGGGCACTCAGCTTCCTCACCAGCGAATGGCTGCAACAGTCAGCAAGAGATCGTCATCATCGGCATCATCATCATCATCATCATCCTCCTCATTATCATGATCATATGTCATCATCGTCATCACCATCATTATCATCATCATCATCATCATCACCATCATCCTGATCATCATCCTGAATCATCATCATCATCATATATCATCATCACCATCATCATGATCCATATATCATCATCACCATCATTATCATCATCATCAACATCATCCTGATCATCATCCTGATCATCCTAATCATTATCATGAATCATCATCATCATCACCATCATCATCACGATCCATATATCATCATCATCACCACGACTGTCATCCTAACTGGAAACTTTTCAGAGCAAAACAAGGACAACCAAGCAAGAAAACTGACCACACGAAATGAAAGGTACACAAGAGAAGATTGCAGGGAAAGAGAAGGGGGGGGAGGGGGGGACAGGTGGTTACAGGTTACAGTGTGGAACTCTTGCTTCCTACAACCCTCCATGCCTTAAAAAAGAAAAGCAAAGAAAAAAAAAAAAGAAAGAAAAAAGAAAACAAACAAAAAAACAAAAACAAAAGAAAAGGTAGCTGTAGACTTTGTGGCCAACGTCACAGAAAAACTTACGAGCAGTCACTTCTCACTTGCTTGGTAGTTGCACTTCCCCTTGTAGGATAAGAAGCCTTGATGCAGTCTTAGAAATGCCCCTTCCCCACACCCCCCACCCCCTCCCCCCATTCCCACCACCTACTGACTGCCAGATTTCCAGATTTCTAAAGAGTAAGAGACAGACAAAAACTTGACAAAAGGCTGACTCTCTGGACCACAAAACATGGTCAGTTTTACTCTCCGCATCATGCATCATTACACACACACACACACACACTCTGACACATCAACACTCTCCGCATCATGTATCATTACACACACACTGCACACACACATTCTGACACATCAGCACTCTCCGCATCATGCATCATTACACACACCACACACACACACTCTGACACATCAACACTCTCTGCATCATGCATCAATACACACACACCACACACACATTCTGATACATCAACACTCTCCGCATCATGCATCATTACACACACACCACACACACACTCTGACACATCAACACTCTCCGCATCATGCATCATTACACACACACCACACACACATTCTGACACATCCACACTCTCCGCATTGTATATCATTACACACACCACACACACTCTGACACATCGACACTCTCCACATCATGTATCATTACACACACTGCACACACATTCTGACACATCAACACTCTCCGCATCATGCATCATTGCACACACACCACACACACACTCTGACACATCAACACTCTCCGCATCATGCATCATACACACACACCACACACACACATTCTGACACATCAACACTCTCCGCATCATGTACCATTACACACACACACCACACACACATTCTGACACATCAACACTCTACGCATCCTGTACCATTACACACACACTGCACACACATTCTGACACATCAACACTCTCCACATCATGCATCATACACACACACCACACACACATTCTGACACATCAACACTCTCCGCATCGTGTATCATTACACACACACACCACACACATTCTGACACATCAACACTCTCCGCATTATGCATCATTACACACACACTGCACACACATTCTGACACATCGACACTCTCCGCATCATGCATCATTACACACACACTGCACACACATTCTGATACATCAACACTCTCCGCATCATGCATCATTTATACACACACCACATACACACTCTGACACATCTCAACACTCTCCGCATCATGCATCATTACACACACACCACACACACACACACTCTGACACATCAACACTCTCCGCATCATGCATCATTACACACACACCACACACACACTCTGACACATCAACACTCTCCGCATCATACATCATTAAACACACCGCACACACTCTGACACATCAACACTCTCCGCATCATGTATCATTACACACACACATTCTGACACATCAACACTCTCCGCATCATGTATCATTACACACACACCACACACATTCTGACACATCAACACTCTCCACATCATGTACCATTACACA
This sequence comes from Conus betulinus, assembly GCA_016801955.1. Lineage (NCBI taxonomy): Eukaryota > Metazoa > Mollusca > Gastropoda > Neogastropoda > Conidae > Conus > Conus betulinus. Next base: position 21,556 of record JADBJO010018061.1, on the reverse strand, counting down.
CACACCACACACACACATTCTGACACATCAACACTCTCGCTTCATGTACCATTACACACACACCACACACACACACTCTGACACATCAACACTCTCCGCATCATGCATCACTACACACACACTGCACACACACATTCTGACACATCAACACTCTCCGCATCATGTATCATTACACACACACCACACACATTCTGACACATCAACACTCTCCGCATCATGTACCATTACACACACACCACACACACACTCTGACACATCGACACTCTCCGCATCATGCATCATTACACACACACTGCACACACATTCTGACACATCAACACTCTCCGCATCATGCATCATTAAAACACACCGCACACACTCTGACACATCAACACTCTCCGCATCATGTACCATTACACACACACACCACACACACATTCTGACACATCAACACTTTCCACATCATGTACCATTACACACACACTGCACACACATTCTGACACATCAACACTCTCCGCATCATGCATCATTACACACACACCACACACACATTCTGACACATCAACACTCTCCGCATCGTGTATCATTACACACACACCACACACATTCTGACACATCAACACTCTCCGCATTATGCATCATTACACACACACTGCACACACATTCTGACACATCAACACTCTCCGCATCATGCATCATTACACACACACTGCACACACATTCTGATACATCAACACTCTCCGCATCATGTATCATTACACACACACACATATACACTCTGACACATCTCAACACTCTCCGCATCATGCATCATTACACACACACCACACACACACTCTGACACATCAACACTCTCCGCATCATGCATCATTACACACACACCACACACACACTCTGACACATCAACACTCTCCGCATCATGCATCATTACACACACCGCACACACTCTGACACATCAACACTCTCCGCATCATGTATCATTACACACACACTGCACACACATTCTGACACATCAACACACTCTCCGATCATACATCATTAAACACACCGCACACACTCTGACACATCAACACTCTCCGCATCATGTATCATTACACACACATTCTGACACATCAACACTCTCCGCATCATGTATCATTACACACACACCACACACATTCTGACACATCAACACTCTCCCACATCATGTACCATTACACACACACCACCACACACACATTCTGACACATCAACACTCTCCGCATCATGTACCATTACACACACACCACCACACACACACTCTGACACATCAACACTCTCCGCATCAAGCATCACTACACACACACTGCACACACACATTCTGACACATCAACACTCTCCGCATCATGTATCATTACACACACACCACACACACATTCTGACACATCAACACTATCCGCATCATGTACCATTACACACACACCACACACACACTCTGACACATCGACACTCTCCGCATCATGCATCATTACACACACACTGCACACACATTCTGACACATCAACACTCTCCGCATCATGCATCATTAAACACACCGCACACACTCTGACACATCAACACTCTCCGCATCATGTATCATTACACACACACCACACACACACACATTCTGACACATCAACACTCTCCGCATCATGTACCATTACACACACACTCTGACACATCCACACTCTCCGCATTGTGTATCATTACACACACACCACACACACATTCTGACACATCAACACTCTCCGCGCATCATGCATCATTACACACACCACACACACATTCTGACACATCAACACTCTCCGCATCATGTACCATTACACACACACCACACACACTCTGACACATCAACACTCTCCGCATCATGCATCATTACACACACACCACACACACACTCTGACACATCAACACTCTCCGCATCATGTACCATTACACACACACCACACACACTCTGACACATCAACACTCTCCGCATCATGTATCATTACACACACACCACACACACATTCTGACACATCAACACTCTCCGCATCATGTACCATTACACACACCACACACACACTCTGGCACATCAACACTCTCCGCATCATGTACCATTACACACACACCACACACACACATTCTGACACATCAACACTCTCCGCATCATGTATCATTACACACACACACTCTGACACATCAACACACTTTCGCATCATGTACCATTACACACACACCACGACACATCAACACTCTCCACATCATGTACCATTACACACACACCACACACACTCTGACACATCAACACTCTCCGCATTATGTATCATTACACACACACACTCTGACACATCAACACTCTCCGCATCATGTATCATTACACACACACACATTCTGACACATCAACACTCTCCGCATCATGTATCATTACACACACACCACACACACACATTCTGACACATCAACACTCTCCGCATTATGCATCATTACACACACACACCACACACACATTCTGACACATCAACACTCCGCATCATACATCATTACACACACACACACATTCTGACACATCAGCACTCCGCATCATGCATCATTACACACACACACACATTCTGACACATCAACACTCTCCGGTACCTTGGGTTCAGTTCCAGCGTGGGCTGCAGCAGGCGCAGACGCTCGTCCTGACTCTTGTCGGCCAGGGTGGTGCGCAGGAAGTGCCTGGCTGCCCCCATCTCCTGCACCGTCACCACGCAGGGATGACTCTCCAGCCTCTTGGTGATCTGGGGGTCGCAGCAAAGCAGTAAATCAGCATCATGATCGCCGCACTGTTGGGGACTGTTTCCTGCGTCACTTCCAGGCAAATGTGTTTATTTTCGGTGACGACTGTTTTTTTTTCTCTTACAATATCACAGGCTATTTAGGTGGTCAGATCACATATACATATGAAAAGTCCTAGCAGCGTTGGTAAGTTCCAGCAGCGTTGGTAAGTTCCAGGCACAGAAAAAGCCCAGCCTGTGCTAGGATACTTGGAAAAAGTGACAGGAACTGCCGAGCATATTTCCATGGTGATAGGTACATTAACACTCAGACAGTGCTAGGATACTTGGAAAACTGACAGGAACTGTCCAGCGTATTTCACTAGTGACGAGTATATTAACACTCAGATAGTGCTGGGATACTTGAAAAAACTGACAGAAACTGCCAAGCATATTTCCATGGCGACAGGTACATTAACGCTCAGACGGTGCTAGGATACTTGGAAAACTGACAGGAACTGCCAAGCATATTTCACTAGTAACGGGAACATTAACACTGAGACAAAATCACTATGGTTCATGTGTCTGTCGCAGCACTCCTACAGCCTGCTGGTCCAGGGCAGATGTAGAATAAATGAAGATCATGTTCACCACCAGGTTTTTTTTTCCTCACAGCAAGGATCGTGCAACCCTGTGTGTCACCCACCTTGATGTTGTGCACCTTGTTCATCAGCACGCCCTTCAGCCAGTCCTTCAGTTTGTCCGCGTCCTCCTTGCTCAGGCTGTTGGGGTCTGCACACAAAAACGGGCACTGGGTTTTCTGCAGGCTCAGCGAACACAGATCTGTTTCTATTTGGATAATAGCAGAAAGCATATGTGCCTACCACAGGAGAAAGAATCACAATGACTCTTGTATGACTGCTTCAGAGAGAATGAGATCACTTAGCCGTGTATGCCTCAAAGCTCTCCATTATATCTGATACTCTACCTATGAGGAATAATCTACACATCCCTATGCTGTCTTTCAACTGTTCCAAGGTCTAAGGGAAAGAACTCTTCTGCTGAACATTTTGTTACCTGTTGCACTGTCTAGTGTAAATGCAACAGGTGGTTTTGTACTCAACATCTTATTTTTGTGCATATTTCCCAGGCAGGCATGAAGTCAAGTCATGGTGTTTGAATAGCCCCGGCAACCATGCAGGCCATATAGGGCTGAAAGTAAGTTGTACAGACCTAATAAACAAATCAAATATAATTGTTAAAATCTCCAACCACTCCAGGTTGTGGGTTCCAACTGATGAATTCCATGTTTTCCCCCCAACCTAACCTCCTACTTTTAACAAGTTTATTTGTTTTCTGATTCAAGATCATAAATGCCCAATGTTTAGATGATAAATACTACAAAATGTCATTGTTTACATGCTCCCCCGAATCAAATGTTCTGATCAAGCGTCAAGGTTTGCAAAAAAATTCTGATGATTATCATTATAGAAAACTGAGAGCGCCCCATCATTCAGCCCAAAGATCTAGCACTTCCAACAGCAACACAGAAATTTTAACTCTCATATACAGCTTCTCAAATGTCACAAGCAGATGACACCAGAAAAAAAAAATTTAAATACATCCAGCACAAAAAAACAAAATTCACAGAGCGCGTGCACACACACACACACAAACACACACACACACATACACACACACACACACACACACACAGACACACACACAGATCCTTGGAACACAGCAACAGAGCTGTACTTGGAAGTTGTAGAACCGAAGGTTTTAGATTTACATTTAAAAGACTTCACATCTCCTTCTCTTACCAAAAAAAAGTAAACAAACAAACCCAAAACAAACAAACAAAACAAAACAAAGCAAAAACCAAATATGCAAGTCATTTATGCATGTTAAGATTTGATAGCTGATTACCATCTGTTTTTGGACTATCCAAAAGTTATCTTCTTCACATCAAAGAAGCAACTTGGACTCACTCAAAATACATACATTGCCACCAGTGGCATTTGACCAACAACGATGTCAATTTTACTCAGAATGTGCAACACATTCTTAACTTATCCACTGCCTTTTTTTTTTTTTATCTAAGTCTGGATTCTTTTTTCTTTTTTTAAGAACAAATTTTTCTTTTTTAAAACAAATTTTTTTTCTTGTGGTCATATCATGATACTGAAGATTCACTCTTCTTGGTCTCTCACCTGCGGTGTCGACAGTGTCTCTGTGTCCTCTTTGTCCTCATACAGCTCGTTCTCGATGGAGCGCAGGTTCTTGCGGTCGTACTGGGCCAGGTTCATCAGCACCAGCTCATCGTAGGGCTCGTACAGGAACAGCACCTCGATGTCCTTCTTCTTCAGCGCTTCAAAGTAGGGTGAGGTCTCCGCCAAGTGACGGCTGAAACATGAAAAAAAAAAAAAGAAAAAATTACCGTTATTCAAATGGTTTTGTTTTTTCTCCCTTTTTATTTTGCTGATGACTTGAGAGATAGAGACAGAGAGCAAGAGTGTGTGGGACAGAGACAGCATGACAGAAAGAAAGAGAGCAAGACAGAGACAGAGACAGAGACAGGGATACTGAGTGAAAGAGAGAGAGACTGAGAGACAGAGACAGAGAGAACTTGAAAGCCACAACGCGGTATACCATCAAGTACCAACAGACTACAGTCCCAAGAGTGACCCTGTTCTTACTGTCACTAGCCCCCAACCCAATCGTGGCAGTGCAGGCAGCAGCGATGACGAACGCTGCACTGCTTGTCTCTATCTCTGACGGCCAGATGCTCAGGTTGTGGCAATGCTCTTCCGAGTCCACACAGCAGCACTGTCTGCCCACTTCTTCCTCTGTCTGCCCTGTCTCTTCTTCCACTGTCCTGTTTCTTGGAGGACGGTCTTGGTGAGTCCATTAGCACTTGTCATATGCCCACACTACTCCTGCTTTCCATGCCCACACTACTCCTGCTTTCCTTCCCTCACTGTGGCCCATGCTGTCCGACCATTCTGCAGGCATACTCATTTGCCATATGCCCCGTATAGAAGATGCCGGGTTCTCTTCTGAAGTCTTTCATCGCCACTGCTGTGATCTTTCTCTGCAGTTCTGTGGTCAGATTCCATGACTCGCATGTACACATGAAGACAGATGGCACAAATGCATCATATCCTCAAGACACTTAAAACAAAGGTAGATAACTCTATACACTCTCCCGACAGCAGTCTGGCAGTAATACCATCTCTGTGCTGACCATTAAAACAAACAAAAGAACAAAAAAGAATTTGTTTAACCAACACATTCTCCACACATGATTAACAACAACAACAACAACAAACAGTAACGTTTACTACCCGACATTTGCTTGGAAAATGATTTTATTTTCACATGGTTTTTGTTGTTGCTGTACCTGTAGAAGACATGTTTGCTGGATGTATGAGGCTATTCTGAATGGGCTGTTAACCATAAATCATTCCCCTATGCATGTTATGATTGTAGTTGTTTCCTTTTTTTTTTTCTCTTTGTTTATAGGTCCAGTTTCTTTTCTGTGTGTGTGTGTGTGTGTGTGTGTGTGTGTGTGTGTGTGTGTGTGTGTGTGTGTGTGTGCGTGTGTGTGTGTGTTTTTTTCTTTTTTTGTTGTTTGTGTTTTTGCTGTCCCATCTTTCATGCCCTTTCACTAGCATTCCTCCCCATTACTATTTGTCCAGCTTCCCCATCATCATACACAACCACATTCAGACTTGTTCTGTCACAGCCCTAAGACCAGCAGTCTACGTGAAGCCATTAAGATCAGGTCATCATGAAGCAAACCACCAGATGGGATGCTAAGAAAATTGTGAAAAAAAAAAAAAAAAAACGTATTCATAGTTCTTTAAGCAGTGCACACAGAGTGACTGACTGAGATCATGTCCAGCACACACACAACACACAGAGACCTGGGGGCGGAGAGGAAGTAGATGTTGCGTTCGCCAGCCTTCATCCTGCTGGCGTAGTCATCCAGGCTGATTCTCTCCCCTGGCTCTGCTTTGGAGGACTCGAACCGCAGCAGCTTGGCTATGGCTTCCTGAAGGCAAAGGAGCCTCTTGCTACTTTCCATTGAGAGTGATAATGATGGAGATGAAGATGATGACAGTGATAATGGTGGGGGTGGTGAAGCTGACTGATACTGACGAGGAAGGCCATAAAAAATGTATTAGTAGTATTCACATCTAAATCGTATGGCTGCTTTTGATTAAAACACAAACCTAACATTGTTTTCACCATCATTCAGACCAGAGAGTCATACCTGTGAACAAACATGCATGATTCATAAACATGCATGCTCACCTACATTGTTGTATGATCTTTTATGGGGTCTCTTGTTCAACGATTAATGTTATAAATTTTTTTTTTTTTTTTTTTTTTAAAAAGCCTGTACATGTTGCTTGCATAAATTTGAAGCTGCTTCATGTCTATCAGTAACATAGCAAAAGAGAATGCACACATGCACAGCATGCACACACACACACACACACACACACACACACACACACACACACACACGCACACATGATGACTGAAGAACGTGAATATGACACTAATACTCATATACATGCAGCACCTATGCAAAGACACACACACACACACACACACACACATACACACACACACACACACACACACACATACACACACACACACACACACACACACACACACACACACACGCACACTGATGACTGAAGAACGTGAATATGACACTAATACTCATATACATGCAGCACCTATGCAAAGACACACACACACACACACACACACACACACACACACACACACACACACACACACACACATGATGACTGAAGAACGTGAATATGACACAAATACTCATATACATGCAGCACCTATGCAAAGACACACACACACACACACACACACACACACACACACACACACACACATGATGACTGAAGAACGTGAACATGACACTAATACTCATATACATGCAGCACCTATGCAAAGACACACACACACACACACACACACACACACACACACACACACACACACACACATGATGACTGAAGAACGTGAATATGACACTAATACTCATATACATGCAGCACCTATGCAAAGACACACACACACACACACACACACACACACACGCACACGCACACACACACATGATGACTGAAGAACGTGAATATGACACTAATACTCATATACATGCAGCACCTATGCAAAGACACATACACACACACACACACACACACACACACACACACACACACACACACACACACACTATACTACACATTCAACAACATGAACCTCTCCTCCACACCCCACCCCTCTCTCACCCTCTGGTCCTGTTCCACGGTTGTGACGATCCCCTCGCGGAAGAAGAGACCATAGTCATCGTAAAACGCCATGTACTTCTCAGAGTCCTTCTTGGCCTGATCCCCGAAGAACTTCAGCACTCGATTGGTCAGCACCATACGTAGCTTCCTGCAGAGTACATCATACTGACCATGTTTGACCAAGGACAGGACCATTCCCTTCCTGCTGAGTACATCATGCTGACCACGTCTACCATAAGTGCAACACTGTCTTCCTGCCAAGTATGTCATGTTTAACAATGTTTGACACAGGATAGGAATATGATCTTCCTGCCAAGCAGATCATACTGACAATGGGGTCCGGATAGCTCAGTTGGTAGAGTGCAAGACTCATGATCCTGACGTTATGGGTTCGAATTTCGGTACAGGGGGATTTTTCCCTCAGAGTTAACATTGGTTCTGACTCCATTCCCTATACAGTCCTTTGAATGAGACTATAAAACCGAGGTTCCGTATGTGAACGCACGCACAACATCTTGCACACACGTAAAATCCCATCACCAACTTTCGGAAGAGAAGGCCAGTTTGGCCATTGGTTTGGATGACACATTACACATAGCATACTCCTTCCCCGAAGTTGGAGTATGCTGCCTTAATGGTGGGATGAAAAATGGTCATACACATAAAAGTGTCAGAATCTTCAACTCGATGAAGGTGGACATTCAATGAAAGAAGATGTTTGATTGATGACAGGGTTATTACTTTCCTGTTAAGCCGATCATCTTGACCATGTCTAGCTGATGATAGGATCATTACTTTCCTGCTATGCTGATCACTTGGACCATACTTGACTGGGGAAAGGTACATTACCTTCCGACCAAGCCAATCATCTCAACCATGTTTGACTGACGATAAGATAATTACTTTCCTTCCAAGTCGATCATTTGGGCCTTTGTTTGATTGACGGTAGGATCATTATTTTCCTGCCAAGCCAGTCACCTTGACCATGTTTTACTGAGGAAAGAAA
>JADBJO010018061.1:2500-7500 GCA_016801955.1 Conus betulinus | reverse complement strand
AAAGTGCAAACATAAAGTCTGATCTGAATTACTTTCCAACCATGAAAATCAAACGTGGCTTGAGATAAAAGATAGAAAAGGTAGGGAAGAAATAAAGAAAGGCAAAAAGGATGGGAAAACAAGTCGTGAAAGAAAGAAAGAAAGAAAAGACAGAAAGAAAGGAAAGGACCGAATGAAAATAAAAACAAAAGGAAAAAAAACTGAGAGGAAATAAAGAGTACAACAAGGAAAAAGGAAAGAAAGAGATGAGCGAAAGGCAGAGAAGACACAAAGAAAAGAAAGAATAGAATGAAAGTCAGACAAAAAGGAAGAAAAAACGACAGAAAAGGAAAGACTGTAATAAAGATAACAGAAAAAACAAACAAAACACACTCAGGAAGGACACAATGGTAAGGAAAGGAAGGAAAGATAGAGAAGAAAGAAGAATGGAATGAAATCATAAAAAAGACAGTAAAAAGAACACAAAAAGCGAAGAAAGAATGGAATGAAAGTCAGTGAAGAAAGAAAGACAGAAAGGACCGAAAGAAAAGAAGAAAAAAAAAAGAAAAAAAGAAAGAAAGAACAGAATGAAGAAAGGAAAGAAAGAACAAACAAGAAGGAAAGAAAGGACAGGACAAGAGAGAAAGAGTACCCCTCCATTACCAGTAATGATGTCCTCCTTGGCAAAATCATAGCAGTCTCCTTGAGGTGGACCACAATCTTGGTCCCTCGCTGCACCCCTTCCGCCTCCGACACCTCATAGGCACCCGACCTACACAGAAAAATAACGTCAAATACTGATAAAAAAAAAAAAAAAAAAAGAAAGAAAAGAAAAAGTTAGGTGGGTGGGAGGTTGGGGTGGGTGGGAGGGGGGAGGATGAACCCTCCAAATCTTTGAAATACCACGACAGCACCCAGTTAGAGGCAACAGGTCCACTGCACAGGACAGATGAAAGTGCTTGATAAGAAATCCCAATGACCAAACAAATACTCCTTAATGCTTAGTCTGATCCTGAAGACCTCTCCCTATTGACAAAATTAATGTTCTTTTCCTCGTCTGTGCTACAAATTTCTTGAAGGGAAATTGTGCACCATCCCAATATTCTTCAATCTTAACAGTTCCTTCCCTTTAACCATTTTTTACCTGTTGGCATTTGAAGAAATGGTTCGTCTGACCACACAAAATGCACTTCAAGACAGCAGACCCATTCTGAACAAAACGCTCCCAGTATTCTTTAAACAAGAATATTTTGTGACTTGTGCTTCTACCAATTCAGCGAAGTCAACAAACATGCTCAAATATAAACAAAACACTCCACAAAACACAGTGGAAAGCAACACAATACAAAACAGATATGTAAGGTAAGGTAATGTTGTTTATAGCCCAGCCGACCGCAAAGGGCCATAAGGGTTGTCACCACATAAAACAGACATGCAACATTTAGTTAAACATGTTCATTTTCTTTCTTTTTTACTTTTTTCAATTTCACTTTTGTACTATTGTAGCCATGTGCATGTACCAGCTCTGGGCATACAGACAAACCTGGAACTTCCTTCTCTAGGAAGTTTCTCTTTTTACTTCTGTGCTGGGTGAACAGATATCACAATAGGAAGTTGGGTATTGTGGGTATGTAACTGTTTTACCATTAGAGCAAAACTGACATCCCTTTTTTCTTATTTCCTATTCTTTATTTTTGCACAGGACTCTAGAGTTTCTGTTACAAAAATTCAAACTGTCCAGACTACAGGTGAGAAGATATGGTTAAAGACATGTTATATTTATCAGTCCGTACTGTTTATTCTATTCATGACTTTTTTTTTTTTTTTTTTATCTAACTTTAGACTTTTTTTTTCTTTTTAACAGGACCGATGTCACTTCTGGGCCAACAATCCCATTTTGACTATAATCAAGTCAGAGTTACCCACAACTCCAGAATGCACACAACACTATCAGTTAACAAAATCTCTGCGCATCTGAGAAAGTGGGAAACTGTGCTTAGTCGGTGGGCGGGGCGGACATGTTGGGTGAGAGAAAAGCAGCATGCAGGAGAATGAGCTGGACGAAAAGGAGGAGACAGTAGGGAGGGAAATGTCCGAACCCGTCCGAGGTCCACTTGAGGGGGGTGGACCCTGGCTGGTAAGACTTGGTGTAGACGTCCACCTTGTCGGCCACCATGAAGGAAGAGTAGAAGCCCACGCCAAACTGACCAATGAGGCTGCTGGCCAGGTCGCCGCCCGACGCCTTGTCCTGCAGCTTCTCCAGAAAGGCCTGCAACAACCAGAGTCCTGTGCTGTGTTGCCTTGCACTGCGTCCTGCTGCGCCAAGTGAATCAGCATCACTCAGCACATCAATTCATGCAACTGAAAGATCTGTCTGTAAAGAAAAATGTGTTTGTGAATAATCCTTCCAGAAGTATCTGTTTGTAAAAAAAATGTGTCTGTAAATAATCCTTCCAGAAGTGTCTGTTTGTAGAATATGTGTTTATGAATAATCATTCCAGAAGTATCTGTTTGTAAAAATGTGTTTATGAATAATCATTCCAGAAGTATCTGTTTGTAAAATATGTGTTTATGAATAATCATTCCAGAAGTATCTGTTTGTGAAATATGTGTTTATGAATAATCATTCCAGAAGTATCTGTTTGTAAATATATGTGTTTATGAATAATCCTCCTTCCAGAAGTATCTGTTTGTAAAATATGTGTTTATGAATAATCCTTCCAGAAGTATCTGTTTGTAAAATATGTGTTTATGAATAATCCTTCCAGAAGTATCTGTTTGTAAAATATGTGTTTATGAATAATCCTTCCAGAAGTATCTGTTTGTAAAATATGTGTTTTATGAATAATCATTCCAGAAGTATCTGTTTGTAAAATATATGTTTATGAATAATCCTTCCAGAAGTATCTGTTTGTAAAATATATGTTTATGAATAATCATTCCAGAAGTGTCCTCTTCTTGTACTGCTACAACTGTATCACAAAATTATGTTTATGAATAATCATTCCAGAAGTATCTGTTTGTAAAATATGTGTTTATGAATAATCCTTCCAGAAGTATCTGTTTGTAAAATATATGTTTATGAATAATCATTCCAGAAGTGTCCTCTTCTTGTACTGCTACAACTGTATCACAAAATTTAAGAATGCGTAATCAAAACAAAACTCCTTGTATCTTTGGGCGCAGTCTTTCAGTAACTGCATGATTTGTGCTTGCAGTAGTGCAGTATTTCACTGAAAAAAATGATGATAACGAACTCCTACAAAGACCCTGTTCAGTTCCACTTTGAAAGTTGAACAAAAATATCTGCTGTCCAAAAACAAAAAAGGGGATGGGGGTGGGTGGGGTGGTGATGCACTCTCCCCTAGGGAATGAACCCGAATTTCACACAGAAAACTCTGTCATGATGATGAAGTTATAGATGTACCATACAGTATAGCACACTACAACCAGCCACCTTGGTGCAGCGGTCAGCATCGCAGATTCCCACATGGGAGGTCATGGGTTCAAACCACATCACAACCTTTTATTTGTTGGGTTTTTCTACTCCTACCCAGAACTGAGTTTGGTGCTTGCACGACTGGGAAGGCTAGAACCAAATGGAAGAAGAGCATTATCCATTTAATGGATGCATATTTGAGAGTGTTGCTCTATGTGGCGCAGAAGTTGCACAGAAGAGTACACAGCAAAATGAAACCCAAAGCAAAATGATACACGACCACCCCCTGTTACCTCCTCCCAGCCTTGTTGACCCCCACCTCACACACACACACACACATACACCCCTCCTGCAGCCCTTTCCCCCTTCCTATCCTCCCTCTGCCCCCCTGTCCCTTCTCCCCATTTCCCTTAACATTTTAAAACCCTTGTCAGTCTACAGCCTGGGTAGCCTCCCCTGACTGGCCCACTGGAGCTGATCGGCAAGAGCTGAAGGGTACTTGATTTACATTCAAATATTCTGAAACCTTTTTTTACTTTTAGGCAAACAAGTTCACCTGATTTTCACTAAATGGATGTGTAGTGATGTATCAAAATTCATGCAGTATGACACACTTCTGGATTCTCTGGCTTTCACAAGCTCTTTATTTTTTTAAAAATACAGACAGCATATTTCACTTCAACTCTACCAAGTCTGCAATCTAATGTGAAAAACTGCACACAGTCATCATAAAATAGCTGTTTTGGAACCTATCTACATTCTAGATAACAATTTAGCGCTTTTGGACTTTTGATGCTTCAACAAACTCAAACATTATTCATAGAATTTGAATCCAAAGAATTAGAACCCTTAACAGTAACCGACATATGTGTGTCAAATTTGCTGGCAGTTTCGTGCATATTTCTGGAATTAACCATTTCCCTGCCACAGTTAGGAGCTTTTGAGTATTGCTGAGTGCTGGGGCCAAATTTTGCTTTTTGCCGCAGGTTCACTCATCTATTCACTACTCATTCATCATTTATTAAGATACATATCTCTTATATTTTTTGCATGTTTTTTTTTCTTATACCCTTGTGGTATCATAATAATTTGATCTTGCTGGTCATTAGTATGATAAAAATAAACATAATCAACTGTTTTTGTAATAAGTACCCCGTAGCAAACACCGTTACAGGTGTACAAGAATGTGAAAACGACCCTGTAATAGTCACAGAGCAAGCAGGGAAGAGGTTAAGTAAGTCTCAGTGTATCAGTTCTGTTGCGTGGGCAATGCTTTAGTGCAGGTTCATAAAGCTGATCATAGAGGCACACAGCACTGTTCACAACGCAGCACTGAATGAGTTAACACACATTCTCAGACAGGCCCTATGCAGAGGGCTTATGATGAAGGTCACATTCAATGAACATGCAGCAGGGGGCACTGACCTTTGAGCCAGACTTGGCGATGGTTCCCAGGTTGTCGATGAGCTCATTCCTGGTCAGACCCACACCCGTATCCTGCGGACACACACACACACACACACACATGCACGAAACAGGTTTCATCCATTTGAACATCACACTTTTTGCCTCCTTCCATTCC
>JADBJO010018060.1:27500-36183 GCA_016801955.1 Conus betulinus | reverse complement strand
ATGCAACACACCCATACACACAATCACACCACCCCACCCCCATCCCCCCCCCACTCTCCTTCCCCTCCTGTCTCTCTTCTCTCTCTCTCTCTCCTCCTCTTCCTCTACTTTCTCTCTCGCGCTCTCTCTCTTTCTCTCATCTCTCTCTCTCCTCTCTCTCTCTCTCTCTCTCTCTCTCTCTCCCTTTTCCTCCTCCTCGCTTCACTCTACCCTCTTTCCTCCTCCTCGTGCCATCTTCCTCGAAACACTACTCACCCTCTCTCCCACTGCCCCTCTTTCAACTTCATTCACCACTTTGGCTTCACAAGGGGAACTATTGCGGCATGTTAATGTCTGTACTGTTTTTCATTGTTTGTCGCACAAAATGGCTCTGCTAGAGTTTTTAGACGACCACCGTCAGTGGGTTTCAAACTTTATTGAAACACTGTTTTCTAAGCTTTGAAACGTAACAAAAATGGCTCTGGTAGAGGTGTTAGACGAGTCAGTGGGGTTCAAACTTTATTGAAACATGTTTTCTAAGCTGAAAACGTGTCTCTCCAAAACAAGTTTTTTTTCTCGTCCCCGACCCTCGTGTGAACAGACAATTTGGGTCAGAGTTTTATCTAGTTTTTGTACGTTTGGGTATGAAAAAAAAAGTAATAATCTTTTCTGTGTATGATTTGTTGACCTTATTTTCCTTATCCATCCCCATATTCAAGTCTTGCATCAAACAGTTGTTTAGTCTGGAAATCCATTCCTCACTAGCATATTCTTTTTCGTGCAATCTTTGTCTACTTAATATGTGTCTTGTTAATTATTCCCATAAGAACTTTTAGACATGGAAGACGCAATATGCCCTCCAAAAATTCATCCGGTGGCTGATTCGGTAGAAGTGTACATACATACACGATTTTAGACAGTATCAAAGATTTGCAAAATTACTATTCTTCTTCCTTGTGTGCGTTAGAATTCCTTTAACCTAACCTCTCAACATACATTTGTATTATTTCTGATAAATTTTCAGTAAACATTCATGACCGTGCGATCTGTGATTTCTTTCTGAATTTCTGCTGTGAGCCATATTCTTTAATATCGTAAATTCGTTCGGAGGACTCCATTCCATTATAAGATGTGATGTGATGTATACGTTTTGCCTGACGTTACTTTCACGCCTCCTAGCCAAAGTGCGGATGGATACATATTCACAATTCATGTTCAGACCTGATATCCTTCCAAAATGTGTTCATGACTTTTTGTTACTTTCTGCAAAAGATGATCGATCTCCCCGTTTGAAAATACTGTGTGTCGTCAGCAAATTGTGCAGTTTTTATGTTTAACATGATCTATTCAAATATTCCCTTGATATATTTACTTTGTCAGATGAATAAGTCTCAAAACGGAGTGTGCTGAGGGCGGAAATTGAAGCAAAATTTAGAAAAGAGAGGGGTAGTTACCTCCAAGACACAGACGGAGTAGTACAGGACTAGATACAATGCATTTCGATCTCTTGGGTTTTCTTCTGGCAAACCACAAATGACATTTAGGACCGTGAAAACGAATAAGACATGAGAAACCACGTATCTTCTCCTGTTTCGCTCGCGATCAAAAAGTCATTTTCGGATCGTGTTTTCCTAAATTTCAACACTTGAAAAAACAAATACGACGAAACAGGACGCCCTTGTCTACAATCCCTACCGATTTTAAAAACAGTTTGATGTTTGTCCATTTATGATTACAGTTGGCTTTAGTATTTTACATAACGTTTATATCCATTACAGTATATCAATCCAAAGCCAAAGGCTGCTTTAAGTACTTCGAACATAAAATTCCAAGTACATATACACTTTCTATTGTGCCAATATCGAGTTTGTAACTGATGTACGTAAAACGCCTGAAAATAGGCATGCTATAGCGAAATGTAGTCCTAGACGGCCCATTTTGAAGAGGTTTTTGACCCATGAATCGAAGCGCGCGTTAGTAGAAAGTTTCATGTTTTACATGTATTCGACCATGAGCAGGCAGTGAATCCTAAATCTACCTAAGAAAACTTATTTGCGCCTTTTTTTTTTGCTGCCCTGTCAGCATGATAAGAAAAGGAAGAAAAAAAAAGGAAAGACAAAAGAGACAGAAAAGAAACGAAACGAGAAGTACAATGGCATTTTAAAAAAAAACAAACACAAACAAAACAAAAACTAACACACAGAGATTTCAAAATCTAAACACACAGAGTACTTAAAATAAACACACAGAGTACTTCAAAATCTGATTCAGAAAATAATTCCTCTATCTGATCATTGTAATAAAAAGCAAACGTTTTTAAACTGACAAAATCCAACACACAAAAATTTCACTGATTGTTATAGAGACTAGTGAACAAGGCCATTCATTGCCACTAAAGCAAGGACCAGCTTCGTTGTGTGATCAATATTATGTCTTTTTCCCTAAATAATGTGCTATTTCCGTTAGTAAGAATCTTGGATCACAAATGCAGACATTGTATTACTATCCAGAGCTACACCATTGGGGGCAAACTTTTACATGGTAATTATTGTCTCTTCTAATTATTGGTGACCGATGTTCCCAGTTGCATATGAGCAAACTGCTTCGTTGTTTCAGAAGCAGGAAACGGTCAATTTTGCACGGGCTCATTCTCAAATAGACAGGATTCCGCGTTGCATTGCTAGATTTTTGTAGTCTTAACAACGTTTGCGCAGATGCACACGTGAAGGAGAGTTTGTGAATAAAACAAGAACATTTGATACATATGGTGAAAGCGTTTGTAAAATATGTGTGATTATGTACATTTCTTCAGAACATTTTTCTGTTGTGGGCCTAATATTCAAATTCCCCAAAGCAAGCATTTCTAATTGTACGTTCTCACCTAAGAACTATATATATTTTTAAAAACTGCATTAAGGAGGGTTAAAGGACATGTGAACTTGTATGCTGAACAGCTACCTCTGTGGCGAGAGTTTCCAGCTTTGCTTTCAATAATTCGGAGTTCCTTAAGATATGATTGCTAGAGCAGGAAGAAAGAGACAGAGGTCCTTTCTTAAGTTTTGGCCATAGGCAAATGTAGACACACAAGCTAAAGTACCAGGATCTTGAAGACCCATTTCAAGATGGCGATGGTTTACAACTTTTAGAAACTCGTTTATTCCATTGTTTTAGGCAGGACACCTGAGGGCAGAGTATGGCTTTTTTAAGATAAATTTTGAAGAAATTTATATTCAGATTTTGAAAATATTTCAGGTCCTCCAGATGAGCTGAGGGGGAAGCTGAGGTAATTTGCCTTGATCATAACCAATATAAAAAGAAAAGACGATATTTTAGAGAAGAAAAATGAAATCCTTTCAAATGCATATACTCATCAATTTACCACATATGATCTGAAATTGTTTATGATAACAGTTGATTGATGCAAAGATTACTGTTGAAATGCATGAGCATTTTGTGTGCCCGCCAGCTTGATAATTAATGAAAATCACCAGTCAATACAGTGCGCAGCAAATGTTGAATCATTCTCTGTACCAGAAGTCCAATAAATACGATGAGTACTACTTTTCATTTGTGTTTCTTGTTTGCTGACCTTTCTAACTTGTTGACATGATAGGGCTAGAATTTTCTTGAGAGACCAAAAACAACATACACGACAATATATTTACTTCTTGTTGGGAGAGAAACGCCAAACCGAGCTGTTCAGCGTGGAACAGCATGTTGCCCTACAAGATAGAGCAGATCAGCCAGGGGACAAGAGAACAGACACACGTTGATCCGTTCCTCCATCCTTTCAGTCCTTGCCTGTAGAACACCGCCATGTTGTGATGACGTTGGCAGGGCCCGCCAATCAGAAACAAGGCAGGCAGGATCACTGCCGCTCTGATGCGCACTGCGCACGAGGGTCCTCAGTGGTGTGCACTGACCAGACTGTCCGGGTTGTCCCAGGGAGTGACACCTTCAACCTTCAGCACTATACACTGTGATAGAAGTGTTGTACAGAGTGATGTTGAGGGAAAGGTCTGCTCACGTTGTGCTCTGTTGTTGAAGTAGATTCACTGACGTTCGGATTTCATTGTTGCTAAAGCTTTCAATGATATCAAAACACGTACTGTACAGTGCTAATAATGAGCAGGGTTGTGATCGACCAAGTAGTCTCATTTAATTGCCTTATATTGTTTTGATGAATGAACGCAAATACCCCCCCCCCCCCCCCATATATATAGATATATATATATATATATATGATATATATATATATATATATATATATAAAATACCACTAAAATGCCTAATAGAATTCTTAAAATGCTCGACCCCCTCGAAACAGACCTGTCGATTTTAAAACTTCCCTTTTACCATTTTGTTTATAACAAATGATATAATATATATTATATATATATATAATATATATCGAATATATATCTATAATTCAACTTCCTTTTACCATTGTTTTTGTTTTTAGATCAAACCCAATATATATATTATATATCTATAATAATATAATATCGTAATATATATATATAATTAATAACAATGGACTAAAATAAAAATGCAAAGGATAAGTTACCAGCACCGTTCAGTAGCAATGTTACCAACGCAGCTAGATGTTGCAATGACTGACAAGAACTGCAAGGAAATATTCAATTATAAACAAAAGCTTCGCTCTTATGTCTCTTGATTGAAGAAATAGGGTCGAGATAAGCATTCATTCTTGCAATGGCAGACAATTCCGCCTAACTAACAAGTACGGGTGCTGAGTGGGGTGAATGAATGGGTGAAATAAATAAATGCTTCTCAAATGAGCCTTCAGCAAGCTTTAGTCTCCAAGGGGGAGAGACAGTCTCCTATAGAGAGAGAAACTCACTAACACTGTAACTCCTGGGGTCAGATACCGGTTTTCGAAACCTGGTTGTTTTCCTCAGTGGACCGCGCGGAAAGTGGTAACGACTACTCGACTCTGCCTTTTATCATTTTAAGAAGAATGCTATCCCAGAAAAAAAAAAAGGCTGGTGTGCAAATACCATAGTATGTTGGTTGTTGAGTTTAAAAAAAAATAAAAAAAAAACAAAAAAAAACAAAAAATACCAAAGGTGCCACAAAAAACAAAAATAAGAAGCAAAAAGATAAATCACGAAAGTGCAACTCATCATTGAAAGAGCAAAACAAGCTACATTTCTTGGTGAAAAGTAGAAAGCGTAAAAAAAAAAAAAAAAGAATAAACCTCTTATTAGGACACAAGCGCTGTAATGGGCCACGTTATTGGATCTTGGAATGTGAATCCGCAACGGACTAATTTACAATGGACTAATACATTCCAAGGATAAGTACCAGCCACCGTTCCAGCCTGGAATTATAGGTCCATGTGTAATAATCTACGTCCCTGCCGAAAGGCTAATGGATTGAAGGCTTATGAAGGCTGTATTCTCCCCTATTTTCTTCAATCTACATGACATAAGAGCCAAGCTTTGTTTATATTGAATATTTCTTGCAGTTCATTGCAACAACCTAGCTGCTCTGTAAGTTGCTGGATGGCGCCCACTGCGTGTCCATCCAACGATAACCCCCATGGACTCGCTGATCCGGTGACCGCCGACGTTCAAGGCCACAGACGTGGAGAGGACCCATCGAAAACGGAGGGCACCATATGAGGGAGGGGTATGAAGGCACAGGAATTTGAGACTATTTCTGTGCTGATCCATGGAGAAATGTGTGGATGATAAAGATGATGCTACGGGATTTCCATTGGGGTCTGAGGACTACATGACAGGGCTGTCTGGACTCTAATGTTTCCTTGTCATAAATATTCCGGCCTTGTCAACCAGGCCTCAGAGATACAGACCCTGCAATGTGTTGGTCAGGAAATTTGAGCAACACTCTCAGAGACACATCCATTAAGTGGATGAAACTCGACTGTGTGGTCCCTGTCTTCCCGACTGAGCCCGCAGCAAAACTCAACTCTGGGTAGGAGCCGTGTTGGGGACAGAAAAATCCCCACATGACTCTTATGGGAATCGAACCACGACCTCCCAGCCGGGACAGTCCGCGACGGGTACGAGACTTCGCCACGTCGGGTCGGCTGGTCACACGTATGGTTGAACAATTTAGTTGTGGGGAGAAACAAGTGCAGGCTAACAATTCTTTCATCAATACATTAGTGACAAAGAATCGAAGAACAAAACAAAAACAAAAACAAAAAAAAAAAAAAACAAAACAAAACAAAAAACAAAATAAAACCTAGGGAGGTCTTGTACAACTTCCTAGGATGAAACCTCTGACTCTGCTTTTTTTTTTAATGTTTTTTTTTTTTTTTTTTTTTGCTTTTGGTAACCTCGTCTATGATTTTAGATGCGTGGATAGGTGCGGCGACTGCTGATGACATGTATGTGGAGCCTCGTTGACCGCTTCCCGCATTGACGAGGGAAATGGGAGAAATGTGGTGAAAGCCTGTGACCTCTCCCGCAGGAGTAAAAGTACGCCAATGGGAAATGTAGTGAATTGGCTGAAGGGTCACCTCTCCCGCAGTTGCGATGGCGTGGAAATGGGAAGAAATTTGTGAAGGCGTGGCACTCTCCCAGCAGGTATAAGAGTAAAAGTGGAAAAGTGGGAAAGGGTGTGAAAGCTGGCCCGCTCTCCCGCCATGCGATTGGAAATGGGAAATGTGGTGAAGCCTCCACCTCTCCCCGCAGTGGCGGAGTGGAAACGGAAAGCATGTGGGGAAGAAGGCTTGACCCCTCTACCGCAGCCCCTGACTTGGAAACTGGAAAGGGAAATTTTGGAGAGCTGTGCTTTGTGAGGATGGTGGTGGCGACGCGCTCGACGTTATGAGTTATGGCGGGAACACGGTATTTCAGGGCATTCAGGGTTAGTTGTGTTGAAAATGTTCTGAAATGTGATTTGGAAGACTGCCTTGTGAAGCTTAGCCGAAAGTTCACTAGTCGCCACAAGTTGTGCGGAGCCAGCAGCGTGGAAAGATGTATAATATGACAAGGGGTTTTATTCTGGGACGACAGGCACCAAGCTGGCAGTCCACAGATCTGCCTGGCCAGCTTGACCCTTGGTGTTTTCCCCGTTTGAATTCAATTTGTCTGCACCACAGGACCACACCGAAGGCTGCTCTTGAAAGGAGTCTGTTTTAGCCAGCCGCAATCAATTCAATTCGTTCAATCAATTTCAAGACATTTCTTTCATAAGGAAATTGTGTTGTGGTCGGAAACACATATTAAAAACACTGAATACAGAAGTACACAAACATTGAATAATGTAAATGTTCAAATGCACTCACACTGCACATGCCACACTTTAAAAACAATATAGAATAAAGTAAGGTTTATTTTTCACATAAAAACTAAATCAATAACTCTAATGTCCAACATACACTCCATTTTATATCCAGCCAATTTAAAATAAATCGCAGCTGTACGCTTAAAATAAACCGTAAAAAAGGGCGCACACACACACAACACCAATTACAACACACACACACACACACACAAAAGGTGCACACACACAACCCACTACACGGGAAAACTGAGATAATCCGACGCACTCACGTGATTTACCCCCCCCCCCCCCCCCTGAGAACTGGAAAAAAAAAAAAATTATCAATTGAAATCATCACTCCTCCCCACAAACTCTGACTCTCTCACCTCTCCTCCCTCCACCCACCCCAACCCTCCTCTCTCCTATCCCCCAGTCTCCCACCTACCCTATCCTCTATCTTTATAACGACAGCATTAAAACATTCACTCAGGGATGGTTCACGGTCAGTGACAGTGTTCAATGAACGGATTGAAATAGGCAAAAAAAACTACGATCGGTCTGTATGGTTTTCGCATTCAGTTGCCGGAAATCGTCTATTCTGAAGGCATCTTTTCATTAAAAGGGGAACAGATGAATGTGTTTCATCACATACCTCTTCTGAGCTTTCTTAGGCACTCTTTTTTTTCAAACATTTTCCTAACTTTGTTGCTTAACACCAATAATCTTACCCCAACCGTTTCACAATCTTTTCCAGCAAGCATTTGTCTTCACATTTAATCCACCATACAACACTAAAAATGAAAAAGTGATCACAGATTCAATTTCGCTTCTGTAGGAATGCTTTTTTTTTAAAACTTCACAGTTAACGCCAAGGTATCCACAATTTCTTTTTTTCAATGGGGGGGGTCTGATGACATTTGGATACACACACAACACACATTTTTTTTTTACACAGGACATGACGAGGGGAGATTAGAAAAGATGTGAAATTGGTAAGTTTGTCCCGCGCTAACAGAACTATAGTACCTTATACTACCAGTCACCCTTTCAACCTGGGTACCTGAGATCAGTAAATTGAATCGGACATGCATTCTTTCTGAAGTCAATGATCGTCTTTGTTTCTGGACATTAGATCCAAGCAAATTGGTGCCACTGATTTTTTTATTTATCGTTGAGTTCAATCTGTGTTCCTCATTTAAGGGCGCTGAATCTGACCCCTGGAAATTGCTCTCATAACCGTCGGGGGTTGAGCGTTTTTTTAAAAATAAGTATTGTCTGTTAAAGGTCCTACATTTTTTTTTTTCTGCACTTGATATGTGAATCTTTCCCCCTCCTCCCCCTACTCTCCTCTCTCTGTATATCTCTCTCTCTCTCTCTCTCTCTCTCTGCTCCACCAATACAACATTCTCTGATGTGTGTGTGGTGTGTCGTGTGTTTGTGTGTG
>JADBJO010018060.1:0-22500 GCA_016801955.1 Conus betulinus | reverse complement strand
ACGAGGCGAGAGGATGTGAGGGAATGATGAGAGGAGAAGATGAGGAGGAGGAGGCGCGGATGACGAATTGACGTGTACGGGAGTGAGCGGTTTGATGTTGGAACGAGACCGAGTGGAGAGAGCGTGAGAGTTCCTTGCTGACGAGGAGTGATGAGAGGGGACGCGAGGCGATGTGGAAGAAATTTAGACGAAGAGCGCGATTGTAGGGGAAGAGCCGAGGAATCTGCTGAAATCGATGAGGGCAGACGGAGAAATGAGGATGACGCTGGATGCTGAGGATGGAACCTTGAGATAGGACAGAGGGTAAGGAATGGAGAGAGAGAGTAGCAGCGGAGGGAGAGAGAAGAGAGAGAGAGGACGCGGTGCACAATGGTCTCATCATTCATGCTCATTCATTTTAACACCAAACCCCATCCATAAGCCCGCTGCCCACCGCACCGAACAGACACATTTGTGGGGAGGCGGGGTGGTGGTGGGCAAAGGCCCACGCACACCGCACACACGCGCGGCTGCCGCGCGCACGTACGAACACACGTACGTAACGAACACACGCACACACGCACGTACGAACACACACGCACACACATGCCATGAAATTAATCCTTGCTGAGGGTAATGCTATTGACAGAACCAACCATCTTTAGATTATTCTCGTTAGCGCCCTGTATTGATTAGCTTGATGTCAACGACTCATTGTCAGTTGGTATGGGCTAGCTAGATGTCAACGACTCGTCGTTGTCCCAGTCGGTATGGGCCTAGGCTAATGTAAACTCAAAGCAGATATAATGATAGAGAGCAGGGTTCAAGTGCAGTCAACCTATGCTTTTTCACACCCATGCCCTTTTTTTCCGACCACAGAGACCGTATGTACATTGCAGTCTAGTCTTTAAAAAAAAAAGTGAAAAAAAAATAAAACCACTGATGTTAAAAGACGAGCACCAAAGAAAGGACGGAAAAACGACACAAATGTGTGGATAAGTAGAGTGGAAACTGTTCTCTGTGCTAAACATTTATGGGCATAATCCAGTTGGTATTGTTTTGTAAAGTTGATAGTTGTATTATTGTAAAAGTAACCGGTGTACCACCCTAAATCGCACCCCAACCTTCACACACACGTTGTGATTTTCTTGGCAAAATCTGAGTTAAAATATAGAGTAAAAGTCCTGAATTGGAAAAAAAAATTATTCATGTGCTTGGAAAATTCGTAGATAAATCCATTTTCACATGTAGAATTTTATATCGAATACTTGTTCGTGTCGTTAAAAACATTACAGAGTTTTTACCACCATTTTCAGAGGCAGTTTGATTTTTCAACAGACCCCTGAACAGGCAAAAGGAATTGTCAACTTCTGAATAAACAGTGAGCAATAATTCATGTTGGCGTAATAAAGTGTTTTCCAGCAAACCCATTCCATCACCTATAGATTATCCCTTACCTTCTCCTCTTCTTGTTTTCTCCCGTGCTGTTTTCACAACCACTTTGACTTTCTTCTTTTCTTTTTCTTGTTTTTTCTCTCTTCACCATTCTCACCTGACCTTGACTCAGAAGTTTGATACGTCCACGTCCTATTTTGCAGGGCTACCTGGAAGAGATTTCTTAATCTAACTGCCTGGCATCCATTGCCTGGACTGTTCTTCAGGATAAGTAACATCTTTAGGTGATCTTTCAAACTTTAGATCCTTTATATATATATATATATATATATATATATATATATATATATATATATATATTTGTCAAAAACTTTGATTAAAAAATGTAAGTGATAAAACCTACAGCGCTTGTTTCTTGCTGGTGCAGTCGTCAGGGTATCTCTTACATTTTTAATCAAAGTTTTAAACAGGATGCCGCTCCCAACCCGGTTGAGCACTTTTTAAAAATTATTGTTGGTTAGCAAACACAATTATATATATCTATATATATATATATATATATATATATATCTATATATATATATATATATATATATATATATATATTAAAAATACTGCTTTTTATGATTTTCCAGGATATGTTATATAGTAGGATCACTGAAAATCACTTCAAAACCAGATATGCAAACCATAAACAGTCATTCACAAAAGTAAAATATACAAAAACCAAACAGAACTGAGCAAATATATTTGGAGACTTAAAGACCAAAAAAAAATAAACTATAACATATCCTGGAAAATCATAAAAAAGGCATCACCATACAATAACATTTCAAAAAGATTTCCATCAACCTATGTTCAAGAGAAAAATGGTTAATACTATGCAAAACCATACCTAGCAACCCTAAATACTAAAGTAGAAATAGTAAACAAACTGCAGGCACATATGGAAATCGTTGTCAGCAAAACGCACCCTGAACTGTAAACAACCTGAAAAAAACCGAACAACACGTGCAGCCAATCCGCACGTGCAAAACAGTGACATTAGCCCATATAACACCGGCAGTAGGCGACCCACCACCATCCTGAGGAGAGCCAGCGCTCGAAACAGATCTGTTGATGAGTTTAAAACTTCCTTTTTACCATTACTATTTTAACAGATATGTATATATATATATATATATATATATATATATATATATATATATAATATATATATATATTCTGATTCTGAAGATAACAGGCTGACTGGCAGAGAGAGAGAGAGAGAGAGACTAGGCGCTTGACGCACGCTTTCACGCTGCGCCATTTATTGTGGGGCCCTCGTTCCGTCCACAGGAACACGCAACATACATTTCAACATGACAACAACGACACAAATTTGATTGAAACGTTGATTGTAATATATATTTTGTTTTCTGTTTAGAATTTCTATTTTTCATATATCGTCAGTATTACTATTACATATGGGTTTCTCTGTGTTTTTTAAGGCATAGAAGATATACATTGCAACATCTCCTATGGTTTCAGTGTTATCGTTTTGTAGCAGACTTTCCAATGTGATTGCTTTCCTATTACTAAAGTGTTTGGATATGTATTTTGTTCGTAATTGCCTGTAATTTGGACACCACATTAAGAAAGTGCATTTCTGTTTCTACTGTTGGCCAGAAGGGGTATGTTGTTGTTATAGCTTGATTATCTGTATATTTTTTTGTATTGCCATGCAGTTCGTTTATTCCTAATCGTAGTGTTGTCAATGCTTTTCTGAACTTCGCGATTTGTGATTGCGCGAAAGTATTCTTCAGTTTGGTGTATAGTTTTTAAATGTATGGTATGTTGTAAATCGTTTCACTATTCGCTATTTTTTGTTATGTCAGTTCTGTTTGTAACGATCTATGATTCTTTGTTTTAGTGCTATGATAAATCTTTGCTCTTTTCCTACACCTTCTTTCACCCACTCCAAAAAAAGCATACATATCCAGGCAGCATTTAATTTCCAGTGCCCAGTTCTGTGGTTTGTCTATTTCTGTGTTTTTTTTTTTATCTTTCCTATGCTTGTCTAGGTATCCTGTCTGGAGTCATCTTCGTTAATTTGAATCAATATCTGATTGCTTTTATTGAACTATCTATACTCATCGGATATCTTCCTGGTTCTCCGTATACTAATTTGTATGGCATTTTCTTCCCTACCCCCATGTATCTTTTACATGCGAATAAATGTATATTTTCCACCGCTGAATAACGAGTCAAACCCCATACTACTGCTGCGTACAGTAGCAGTGGCTTGACCTGTGTACCAAATAGCTTTAAAAATATATTTTATCAAAGTGTCCTGAACAATGAATTGTTTTTATCATTTCACCTATTTTTCCCTGTCGCCTGAAATATCTGCTGAGAATTTAGTCGTTAGGGTAAAACCTAAGTATTTATAGCCGTTTACTACCTCAATTTTTTGGAATACATTTACATGTTTTTACAGCACTAATCATCAGAGGCTATTTTTAACGTCATCGTCTTCTTCCGCCGTTGTCTTTTTCCGTCATCGTCTCCTTCAACTTGGGGATTTCTTTCTTTATATTGATAGGTTTTTTTTGTTTTTGTTTTTTGTTTTTTGTTTTTTACCATGCTCGATTAACAGCCTTCATTTTAAACTGAGGGTTTGGCAACTGTCTCTTGGTTTTTCTGTATTTTCATCTGGGACAGAATGACTAGAGGTTGGAAGCCTGGCTGGGCTCTTTAGTCTGCCTGGTTTAAATGTCAGCCCTGCTTGTGTTTGTGTGGCTGGGGAAGGAGTGGGCGCAGATGGGTATTGGCTGTATGAATCAATATATTACTTTTTTATCAGTTTAAAGGTTAAAATTCATAGGAAATTTACAAACTCACCTCTCCAGTAGTATCTACTGGCAACCTTTGATCACGTCTTATCACGTCCGAAGTGGCCTCCTGCTGATCTGTTTTCGTGACAGGTCTGTGAAACGTTTTTGACTCTGCCCCTCACTGACACCTCTTTCTGCCCATGGCCTTAATCTGCAGTCTTTGACGCTGACATCCCTGGCTTTCCTCTGAAAGTTTGCGTTTCATTTGTAGTTGAGCGTTTTGTTTTGCGTGAAGATATATCCATTTTGGATATAGTTTGTCTCCAAATAATGCAAGATCTCGTCGTGGGCAGTTTGCTCCATCTGATAGAAAGCTGTCACTTCTAAAGACGTTACGCCTTTATATATATATATATATATATATATATATATATATATATATATATATTGTTAAAAACGCCTAATAAAAATCTTAAGGTGCTCAACCCTTGGGGAGCAACATCTGTTAAAAATAGTATGATAAAATGGTATGATAAAACTTCCTTTTATCATACTATTTTTAACAAAAAACAAAAAAAAACAAAAAAAAAAAAAAAAAAAAAAAATATATATATATATATATATATATATATATATAGAGAGAGAGAGAGAGAGAGAGAGAGAGAGAGAGAGAGAGAGAGAGAGATGCCTCCATCCCTCTCTACCCTTCCCATCAGTCTTTGTAACCTATAGCTTTGATGACATTCAAAGCACACCTCCACCTTTTGTTTCTTTGATGACGACGGAAACTGTTCTGCCCCCCAGATTAGAATCTTTTGTTAAATACGCTTTGATGTAAATTTAAAAAAAAAAAAAAAGAAGTTTGCAGTTTTGCATTTCATTCATGGGCGGCATTCGTTTTGCATCAGTTTTTCGCAAAACATTCGACAGTTGTCTTTAATCTTTTTAACATGCGTCAATAACAACTACATCCTCGGAATCCTTTGTCTTCAATGGTGCCTTGTCAGATTCAAGTCGCCCAGTCTCACCAGTATCGGAGTCGTATGATGACAGTTTTGAAGCAAGTTCGGTCGTCCGTAGCAAACTTCCCGTGTTTGATTTACTTTTTGTCGTTAAATGCTGTTCACATGGACAGCAAAGTGGCTTGACCTGTGTACAAAAACATATATGCACACGCAGGCGCACTCATGCGACAACACGCACATCCGCATAAACACCCTTTGTCTAGCTCATTCTCTCTCTCTCTCTCTCTCTCTCTCTCTCTCTCTCTCTCTCTCTCTCTCTCTCTCTCTCTCTCCGTTTGAATTTTCTGTTTTTCTGGTCATGTCATTGAGACTAAGTGCCATGGTCATGTCATCGTGACCAAGTGCCATTGTGACCAAGTGCCATTGTGACAAGTGCTATTGTGACCAAGTGTCGTTGTAACCAAATGTCGTTAGTGATCACTGGTCTCTGGCACTGACCACTGGTCGTCTGCATTGTACAAGGTTCACAAGCACTCAGGAGACCAGGCTCCCTTTAAAAATAGTTTTTGCTTCGTCTTGTGTCCCTGTAGGGTATCCCAGCAGAGGGGAACTTTCTCTTCTTTTCTTTCTCTCAAATACTTTTATTTTGCTGGCATCTGTCGTTCTTTTTCTTCTGTATGGCCTTATCCCCCCCTTAGTGTGCGAATTTTGACACATTATTTTATGTCGTTGAATTAAAGTCGCGTCCTTGTTTTGTACTTCTCTTGCCTCCGCGTGTTCGTTGGTGAGTGTGTGTGGTGGCAGGTGGATCCTTACCCTCCCCAGAACCCTCTCCCTTGTGACAACAACACTGTCAGAGACGCATCCATTAAGTGGATGAAATTCGACTGTGTGTTTCCAGTCTCCCCACTTGAGCCCACAGCAAACTCAGCTCAGGGTGGAGCCAGTTGGGGCAGAAAAAATCCCAGAATGGAGTGGCTCTCGTGGGAATCGAACCCACAACCTCCCAGTCAAC
The DNA here is from genome assembly GCA_016801955.1 of Conus betulinus. NCBI lineage: Eukaryota > Metazoa > Mollusca > Gastropoda > Neogastropoda > Conidae > Conus > Conus betulinus. The sequence goes on along the minus strand of JADBJO010018060.1, from coordinate 16,330 downwards.
CACTTCTCCAATAGCGGCCGCTGGTGAGTCTTCTTCCTTTGGTGACTTCCATAGCTGTAAACTATGCCGCTGGTGAGTCTTCTTCCTTTGGTGACTTCCATAGCTGTAAAACTATGCTGCTGGTGAGTCTTCTTCTTTGGTGACTTCCATAGCTGTAAACTATGCCGCTGGTGAGTGAGTCTTTCCTTTGGTGACTTCCATAGCTGTAAACTATGCCGCTGGTGAGTCTCCTTCCTTTGGTGACTTCCATAGCTGTAAACTATGCTGCTGGTGTGAGTCTTCTTCTTGGTGACTTCCATAGCTGTAAACTATGCTGCTGGTGAGTCTTCTTCCTTTGGTGACTTCCATAGCTGTAAACTATGCTGCTGGTGAGTCTTCTTCCTTTGGTGACTTCCATAGCTGTAAACTATGCTGCTGGTGAGTCTTCTTCTTTGGTGACTTCCATAGCTGTAAACTATGCCGCTGGTGAGTCTTCTTCCTTTGGTGACTTCCATAGCTGTAAACTATGCCGCTGGTGAGTCTCCTTCCTTTGGTGACTTCCATAGCTGTAAACTATGCTGCTGGTGAGTCTTCTCTTGGTGACTTCCATAGCTGTAAACTATGCTGCTGTGAGTCTTCTTCCTTTGGTGACTTCCATAGCTGTAAACTATGCTGCTGGTGAGTCTTCTTCCTTTGGTGACTTCCATAGCTGTAAACTATGCTGCTGGTGAGTCTCTTCCTTTGGTGACTTCCATAGCTGTAAACTATGCTGCTGGTGAGTCTCCTTCCTTTGGTGACTTCCATAGCTGTAAACTATGCTGCTGGTGAGTCTCCTTCCTTTGGTGACTTCCATAGCTGTAAACTATGCTGCTGGTGAGTCTCCTTCCTTTGGTGACTTCCATAGCTGTAAACTATGCTGCTGGTGAGTCTTCTTCTTTGGTGACTTCCATAGCTGTAAACTATGCTGCTGGTGAGTCTCCTTCCTTTGGTGACTTCCATAGCTGTAAACTATGCTGCTGGTGAGAGTCTCCTTCCTTTGGTGACTTCCATAGCTGTAAACTATGCTGCTGGTGAGTTCTTCTTCCTTTGGTGACTTCCATAGCTGTAAACTATGCTGCTGGTGAGTCTTCTTCCTTTGGTGACTTCCATAGCTGTAAACTATGCTGCTGGTGAGTCTTCTTCCTTTGGTGACTTCCATAGCTGTAAACTATGCTGCTGGTGAGTCTTCTTCCTTTGGTGACTTCCATAGCTGTAAACTATGCTGCTGGTGAGTCTTCTTCCTTTGGTGACTTCCATAGCTGTAAACTATGCTGCTGGTGAGTCTTCTTCCTTTGGTGACTTCCATAGCTGTAAACTATGCTGCTGGTGAGTCTTCTTCCGTTGGTGACTTCCATAGCTGTAAACTATGCTGCTGGTGAGTCTTCTTCTTCCGTTGGTGACTTCCATAGCTGTAAACTATGCTGCTGGTGAGTCTTCTTCCTTGGTGACTTCCATAGCTGTAAACTATGCTGCTGGTGAGTCTTCTTCCGTTGGTGACTTCCATAGCTGTAAACTATGCTGCTGGTGAGTCTTCTTCCGTGGTGACTTCCATAGCTGTAAAACTATGCTGCTGGTGAGTCTTCTTCCGTTGGTGACTTCCATAGCTGTAAACTATGCTGCTGGTGAGTCTTCTTCCTTTGGTGACTTCCATAGCTGTAAACTATGCTGCTGGTGAGTCTTCTTCCTTTGGTGACTTCCATGTAAAACTATGCTGCTGGTGAGTCTTCTTCCTTTGGTGACTTCCATAGCTGTAAACTATGCTGCTGGTGAGTCTTCTTTCTTTTGGTGACTTCCATAGCTGTAAATTATGCTGCTGGTGAGTCTTCTTCCTTTGGTGACTTCCATAGCTGTAAAACTATGCTGCTTTGTTTTAACTCTGTTCATAGCTGTAAACTATGCTGCTTGTGAGTCTTCTTCCTTTGGTGACTTCCATAGCTGTAAACTATGCTGCTTTATCTTAACTCTGTCCATAGCTGTAAAACTATGCTGCTTGTGAGTCTTCTTCCTTTGGTGACTTCCATAGCTGTAAAAACTATGCTGCTTTGTTTTTACTCTGTCCATAGCTGTAAAACTATGTTGCTTTATCTTAACTCTGTCCATAGCTGTAAACTATGCTGCTTTATCTTAACTCTGTCCATAGCTGTAAAAACTATGTTGCTCTATCTTAACTATGTCCATAGCTGTAAACTATGCTGCTTTATCTTAACTATGTCCATAGCTGTAAACTATGCTGCTGTGAGTCTTCTTCCTTTGGTGACTTCCATAGCTGTAAACTATGCTGCTTTGTTTTTAACTCTGTCCATAGCTGTAAAACTATGCTGCTTTATCTTAAACTCTGTCCATAGCTGTAAACTATGCTGCTCTATCTTAACTCTGTCCATAGCTGTAAACTATGCTACTTTATTTAACTATGTCCATAGCTGTAAACTATGCTACTTTATTTTAACTATGTCCATAGCTGTAAACTATGCCGCTTTATTTAACTATGTGTCCATAGCTGTAAACAACGCTCCTTTATCTTAACTATGTCCAAATTTTCTTTTCCAAACAAGTAGAGCGCGCTTCTGGCAAGAGTAGATGTTACGTTCTTGACACATATTTTAGGTGTGTTGTTTGCTGCTTGCCAAAAAAAAAAAAATCTTCGCATCACAAGAGAGAATTGATGTTTCAGACTCCCTTCTCCCTACCCGGCCACTGCAGCCATTCCTTCAGAACCAAGTTAATCACAACATGGCAGGAAAAATACATTTTGCATTTTTTGTGGCATTCATATATTGTTTTCCCTTTGACGGAAACTAGTCTTATCATTATCGTAATGGATATCGTCTTTCATCTGTCCGATTCCTCTAGTAAGATGGTCTTAAAGCAACAACGACATTGTCTGTTGTTTACTTGTTTGTTTGTTTTGTTTGTTTGTTTTTTGATACTTTGTCAAAGAATTGTTGAAAAGAAACTGAGTATGAAAATCTTTCAGTTTGTCCCACTTGGGCCAATAATGGGTTTACTATCTGCATAATATACCAAACCTTCATTCCAAAGCAATCATCACTTAGTCGAGATTGTCTTCTTTCATTTAACTTAGCATTTTATTAACACTCAAACTACCAAGCTATTTTACCTACGAAAATGACCTAGTGGTGTCCGTTTGGACCCCAAGATTTTCTCTGCTGAAATGCTAGCTTTAATAAATCAGTTTTCCTTTAAAGAATAGTTTTATTGCTTCTTTCAACTTTGACAAATGTCAACTAATATTCAAATGCAATTATGGTTTACAAAAGAGAGGCAAATGGGTGATCGGATGCTATCACATCGCTTGGCGTTGGTTATGCTCGGTTGATTTCTTATGATGTTTTGCTCGCGACGCCGACCTGCAGGAGGAGGATTTCTTTCCCATGTGAACCCCTTATTGCTGGTGTATGGCCTGTCCTTCCTGATATGGTTATCTTCACTCTCTTCATCTGTTTGATCAGTTTGCCTTTGAGGACTTTCATGGGCTCGTCCTCGTCCGCCACCACGGGTTCGTCCACGAGCTCTCGATCCCCCACGAGCTCGCCCTCTATGTGTTCCCCTTGCAGGCACATGTGGATCATCTGCTCTTACAGGCTCATTCTCTGCACTCGTTCACAATGTGGACGGTGTCTGTATCAGAATGATCCGACATCTCAGACAGATGGTCTTCATAGTCCGATGCTACTTCGTCGTCACCAGTGGAGCTGGTTTCGTCATCAGTTAGGTCATCCTAAATTATTCTTAAAACTTCTCCTGCAGTGCACCTTAGTGGTCTGGTTCTGTTGTCCATGGTTTACAGTAACACAGTACGATACGTTTAGTAGATGTGAAAAGTTTGAAAAAAAAATGAAGACAATAACATCATATGACGACATACATTTCTTGCTGGAGTCCATTTGGACCCAAAAGAAATGTATGTCACTACAGTTGTCATGTCCTTAACAGATTTTTGTAAAAATGCGTGTGAAGTTCAAAGAGATATACAGGAATATCCTTTTTTAAAAAAAGGCACATAAGAATATAGTGCTGTTGTCCAAACGGACCCCACTTGGTCGTTTGAGAGTTAAACACAAAAACAAATGGAACTCGGCATTTCCTTATGCGAGCTTTCGCGGATGTCGTAATAGAATCAGCATCCACATGTGAAGTGCTTTGCTATTGTTTAACTTACCTATCAGCTGCAATACAACTATTTCTGGAGCCGAACAAAGTTGATCATGTTCACACTTCTCTTGTCAACATCATATCCCATTAGTTTCCTTCGGACTTTCTCACGCCACTTTCTTCAATTATTAAATCTTTTTTGCCTCAAAAACAGAATCAGCAGTTTGCACTTTCATGAAGGGTTTTTTTTTTTCCCCCCCCCCCCCCCCCCAAAAAAAAAAAAAAAAAAAAAAAAAAAAAATCCGTTACAATTCTGCGATCACTTCCTGTTCAGCATGTCACTAAAAGTGGTCTTGTGTTTTGCCCAAAACGCACTTTCGATGACTATCGACAGGAAGTGACGATTTCGTAACAATGTTGACACAGGAGACACATAATCCGTTGTATGACGCTGTATGGATCAGGAGCCAAATGTCCTAGGACAATCGTTCACATCATTTAGGCTGTTGTCTTTGTATATTGACTGGAGCGTATATTTCTTCCTAAGCTGGCCCTGTCTCTAATATTTTGGATTAAAAAGTGGACTGTCCTCGGCTGCAGGACCTCAGACACAAGGGAAGGACATGAGAACCTGTGTGATAAATGTTCAGGATTCATAACCTGAGGGTCTTGGTGGAAACTTTAGACCACCATGCTTACCCCGTGCGCGACTCAACAGACGCCTGCTTAGACACTGTGCGGTTTCTTCCCCAACTTGTGTCTGTTTCTTTAATGCCTGCTCAGAAAGTGTGCGGTTCTTTCCCAACTTGTGTCTGTTTCTTTAATGTCTGCTCAGAAAGTGTGCGGTTCTTTCCCAACTTGTGTCTGTTTCTTTAATGCCTGCTCAGAAAGTGTGCGGTTCTTTCCCAACTTGTGTCTGTTTCTTTTAATGCCTGCTCAGACTTGAAGTGTGCGGTTCTTCCCCAACTTGTGTCTGTTTCTATAATGCCTGCTTAGACACTGTGCGGTTCTTCCCCAACTTGTGTCTGTTTCTTTAATGCCTGCTGACTCAGAAAGTGTGCGGTTCTTCCCCAACTTGTGTCTGTTTCTTTAATGCCTGCTCAGAAAAAGTGTGCGGTTCTTCCCCAACTTGTGTCTGTTGTCTTTTCATTGCCTGCTTAGACACTGTGCGGTTCTTCCCCAACTTGTGTCTGTTCCTTTCTCTGAGAATGCTTAACTTGTGGATGACTGTGCGGTTCTTCCCCAACTTGTGTCTGTTCCTTTCTCTGAGAATGCTTAGAGACTGTGCGGTTCTTCCCCAACTTGTGTCTGTTCCTTTCTCTGAGAATGCTTAGAGACTGTTCGGTTCTTCCCCAACTTGTGTCTGTTTCCTTTCTCTCAGAATGCTTAGACACTGTAGGGTTCATCCCCACTTTGTGTCTGTTCCTTTCTCTCAGAATGCTTAGACACTGTAGGGTTCATCCCCAACTTATGTCTGTTCCTTTCTCTGAGCAGCCTTCCTCCGGAGCTCTGCCCCATAAATGGTGCCCAGTACGAGATTCTCCCGAGGCTCTTATATGGTCTATTGAGAGCAGGTTGACCCTCCTTCCCCCAGCTCCCACTTCCCCCTCTCCTTACCTCTGAGATGGATTCATTCAGAAGGGCCACCTACAGGAGCACTCATGCTCGGCGTCAAGGTCAGAGGACCACTACGCTACCTGTATTGGTACTTCTGAAGGCCTGCTACTATAGACTGGATACTCCCATTGAGCCTTTAGCCATGTACACCACTCTACAACAGATGTGTTGCCATGTGCAGGGATTATGACAAACCTACGACGAAGATTACTTGATCCTGCGTAGTTTTTAGTATTACAGTTGTTGTCGTGATTATTTTTTTGGATATTGTTGAGAATTCTCATTCCTCCATCTCGGCTCAGACTCGACCACCTAAAGCTCTTTTCAGTGGCTTTTTTCACTTTCCTTTCGGTGAACAAATGCCATCGATGTTAAAGTACGAGCAGTCTTTTCATTGGTTGTTGGTTCAAAATGGCGACCGCTTATCTCGCTTGCCAACAGTAAAAGTGGGTCTGAACACCAAAAATCATGTGCCGAGGCCTTGTTTAAGGAGTCGGCGGCGCAGTTAGATTGCTTTGAGAGTTTTCATTGTCTGAACGTTGATTCTCCTCATTTTCTTTCGTTTTGGCCATCAAAGTCCAAGCCAGGTGGTTCCAAGCAGAGAGATAAACATCAAAGGAACTGGACTATTTGGAGGCCTAAAATGTGACGTCAATTAAGGGAAGGTCATGCAATTGAAGACTGATTGTGATTTTATAGGGGAGGGGGGGGGGGGGGAGGGGGGGGGGGGGGAGACAATTGGTGGGAATTGTTCGTTTGATCAATTTTCAGTTTAACATTCACTGCTGGCTCAAACTTGCGGTAGGCCTGAAACGCTTACGTGGATTATGAAGTGTTTCAGTTGCAACATCCTAATTGTGGTGTGTGGCCAGTTGGTTGGAACCGGTGTTCCTTGGTCCCGTGGTAAAGTGCGGGCTGCTTATCTCCCCTGCCCGTCCTCGGTGCCCCCTCGCCAACAGAAGCAACCAAAGAACGCCACAATCTGGTGATCGACCTGACATCTATTGAACAAAAAATGTGATGCATTGAACCCTCTCCGCTCCCCATGACGATTTACCATCATCATGATCCCTTAAAGACTTGCTTTTCTAGCACGCGTTTCTCTCTTCTTTGATATGAGTTTTACTTTTCTCACAGGGATTCTTACAGATATAAACACCAGTTCTAAAAGATTCGTGGAGGTCTCTGTAAGGAGGTTCTAACGTGCGTGCGCATATAGTGCTGTGTGTATGCGCAATCGCGCTTGTCCTTCGTGTGTTGTGCTCTTGGATTGTGCTATCCCCCCCCCCCCCCCCCCCCCCCCCCCCTGTCTGTCCCCCTGTCTGTCCCCCCTGTCTGTCTGTCTGTCTCTCTGTCTGTCTGTCTCTCTCTCCCACTCTCTCTCTCTCTCTCTCTCTCTCTCTCTCTCCTCTCTCTCTCTCTCGGTGCTCTCCATACACGCTATACACGTGCGTGCGTGCGTGCGTGCGTGTGTGTGTGTGTGTGTGTGTGTGTTGTGTGTGTGTGTGTGTGTGTGTGTGTGTGTGTGTGTGTGTAGTTGTGAGTGTGTGCGTGCGTGCACGCGCGCCTTTTTTGTGCTATTGCTCTGTGTGTGTGTGTGTGTGTGTGTGTGTGTGTGTGTGTGTGTGTGGTGTGTGTGTGTGCGTGTGTGTGTGTGTGTGTGTGTGGTGTGTGTGTGTGTGTGTGTGTGTGTGTGTGTGTGTGTGTGTGTGTGTGGTACGCGCGCGCGCGCGTGTTTATGTGTGCGTGCGTTGTGTTGTATGGTGTGTTGTGTTGTGTGTGGTGGTGATTGATGACTGTGTGTGGGTGTGCGTGCATGTGTGAGTATGTGCATGCGTGTGTGCGCGCTCGCATGTGTGTGTGTGTGTGTGTGTGTGTGTGTGTGTGTGTGTGTGTGTGTGTGTGTGTGTGTGTGTTATTCAGAGTACTTATACTATGCCTATCCTCGTTTAGAAACCAAGCTCAATTCATGCACGCGTTTACACGCTGCCTACTTGGGTAGAACCGACCAAAGAGCTGCATGTTGGCGCTGCTTTCCGTAGTTGTCCGTGTCATTTGGTCTATATGACGCACTCAGCTGTTTTTCCTTCATCCTTTCGGGTTATTTTTACGAAGGATGTATGCTTTGTGTAACATGTCAGCCATAGCAACGGCCAGACTGACTTTTTCTTTTGAATGTTGGTGATGGGGATGTTATGTGTGTGCAAGACATAATGTGCACATTCACACGCTTGCAAGTCTGATCTAAGTCTGGTACTAGAGATCACGTATAACTAACGGCTGACCGAAGTGCTCAGCCGTTTTGTCGTAAAGTTGTTGCATTGTTCTATGTAAAGACTTTTTTTCAAATGGTTGCAATAAAGCCTCTGATGCAAATGAACTTTTTGATTCACCTGAAGCTTCTGCTGTAAACAAAGGACTGCTCATCCTGAAATGAATTTGTCACTGCCCCTTGCTTCGATGTCATCATTTTGGGCTGTAATTCTCAGTATTTCTGAGTACGTACTTTTATTCATGTACTCGCCTTCTGTTTTCTAAAGGAAAAACAGTAAAGTGAAAGAACGAAAGAATATTGTTATTCTTCTCTTGATTTTCTTTTCTCAGATCCAGAATGTCTTGTAAAACTTCCCAATGCAGGGACACTTTCTTCGGACCACAGTGGCATGTCATGCGTGTCCCATTACATAAACCATCAGCCAAAATGAAAAAAAAAAAAAAAATCGACCAGCCGCCGTGGTGAAGTGGTTAGCGTCGCGGACTCCCGGCTGGGAGGTCGCAGGTTCGATTCCCATCAGAGACATGTGGGATTTTTCTGTCCCGACCGGCTCCTACCCAGAGTTGAGTTTGCAACAGGCTCAGCTGGGAAGACTGGGACCACACAGTTGAGTTTCATCCACTTAATGGATGCGTTTCTGAGAGTGTTGCTCAAATTTCCTAACCAACACTGCAGGTGTCTGTATCTCTCGGGCCTGGTTGACGCCGGGATACATTATGAAAGGAAATGTAGAGTACAGCCCTGTCATGTAGTCTCAGACCGAAATGAAAATCCGTAGTGTCATCTTTTTCATCCTCATTCTTGTCGATCAGCATGTAAAAAAAAAGTCTCAAATTCTGTGGCTCTTGATGCCCTGCTGTCATGGTGACCTGTTTCGATGTCCTTTTCCACGTCTGTGGCCTTTGTTTGGTTCCGTCGGGGTCATCGGTATCGGCAAGTCCTTGGGAGGTGTGTTCGGACAGACGTGGTGGTGCCCTCCGGAGGGATAGCTCACTCACGCCGGTTCCGCTTCTAAGCAATTGTTGTGGTCAGTAGGGGGCTTAGTAGGTGGCGTCCTGCGTATGTTGGATCAGAACAGGCGCCACTGAACACCACCGAAGTGACTCGATAGCAGTGCAGTATCTCCTCCGGTGGGTTGCCTCTTCACGACTTGACATTGGCTGCTCTCTGTGGATTGCCGGTGCCAAGGCTGCAGTGGGACCGACCGGGCTGTGCCTGTAGAGGGGGTGTCGGAATGAGCGGCGCAGACACAAAGACACAGACACAAAGACACAGACAAAAAGACACACACACACACACACACACACACACACACACACACACACAATCACACACACACATGCACACACGCGTGCGCGCATGCGCGCGCGCGCACACACACGCGCACACACACACACACATGCACACACGCGTTCGTCGCGCGCGCGCGCGCGCGCGCGCGCGCGCGGAGAGAGAGAGAGAGAGAGAGAGAGAGAGAGAGAGAGAGAGAGAGAGAGAGATGTCAATAATGCTTTACTGACAATAGTTAAACAACCCTTACACCAAGGGAGTGGATGCGCAATTTCCACTTAGAGGGGTATAATTTAAAAGCGCTACCCTGTCTACGTCGACACAGCTCCCTGGTACAAAGTACGACCTGTACAGCGTTGCTTGTCCCCCCTGCCATTCTCTCTCACCGCGCCGAGAAACCGGAGACGCAAAACACCAGTCAGCGAAGGCTGTCTTTGAAGGAATCCGAACACTTTTTTCCTCCCCACCCCACCCTACCCCACCCCCACCCCCCACCTCTGAAATGAGCCGTTCGCCGTATCCACGGAGCTGGATCGTGGAGAGTAAAGAAAACGACGACAGCTTTGTCGACCATTCAAGGGACATAAAGGTCTATGGTGTGCATGGGGTAAGTGTGTGAGCGGACGGTGGGAGGGGGAGATGAGGGACAGAACGGCCATTTTGGTCGTGCGGCGAACATAAGAAGATAAGTAATTTTTCTCTTTCTTCGTTTTCACTGTCCTTAATGTTATTTGTTTTTGCCTGAAGAAGACACAAGAGGCTGAAATACATTGTGTCTTTTTGTTCTGTACTTTGTCTATGTGTCCTTGGTGGTAACTAACCCCCTCTCATTCTAAATTTACAGATATTATCACAATATTGAACATGTGAGTAAGTCATTAGTGGTTGCTATTGACGATGCGAGGGCGTGGTAAGGGTGGGGAGGAGGTGGGATAACGGCAGTACCTGTTGGGAAGGGTGGCTTTTTTAAAAAAAAATAAAAGTTAGGCAAAATGTCGCCATCCTTCCAAATTTGATTTGACCTGAAGCAACTTTCTAAGTCACAAAGATATGGTGTACAGGTGCAAGAGTGGGTATACATGTAGGTGAGTGAATTTGCAAATATAAGCAAGCAAGCAAGCAAACGTGTGTGTGTGTGTGTGTGTGTGTGTGTGTGTGTGTGTGTGTGTGTGTGTGTGTGTAAGTAAGAGAGAGAGAGAGAGAGAGAGAGACGAGAGAGAGAGAGAGAGAGAGAGAGACAGACAGACAGACAGACAGACAGACAGACAGACAGACAGACAGAGTTAAGAAGGGTAGGGAGCAGCAGGAGGTGGGGAAGGGATTTTGAAGGTCTATGTTAAAGTCTCCAAATAAAATAATTTCCTTGGATGCAAGCAAAACTGCATCCATCACTGTTAAAAATTTGTCGACCCCAGTTTACTCTTTCAGACGGGTTCCTGTAGCAGAATCCAACCGAAATGGAAGGGTTTTCTTTTCAGCTCAACTTCTATCCAGACACACATTCTACACCGTTACTTTCTAGGTGTAGAAGTCGTTTGAAGCTAAGGGTTTCGCTAATGTAGATAAGAAGACCCGTCTCTTTCGCAAGTGAAGGATCTTTCCGGATTGTGTGTATAAACCTGGAATAGTTACACCGCTGTCGCTAATGCGTGTAGCTGCTGTGGATTCAGAGAGTCCGAACATATTAAAAAGTTTACCGTGATTCCAAATCAGTGTTGATATATCTGATGTCTTGTTAACTGCATGTTGGATATTAAGGTGACAGATTCGGAGTCCTTCTTTGCATGGCCATGCAGACTGGTTCTTGCTCATTTCTAGTTGTGTACTGATGTGATGATAATAGGAGACGACGATTTCCACGTTAACTGACGTTAAGATTTGTATAATCAAGGAACACAATAAAATCACATAAAAGAGAGAGAAAGATGGGGCTGGTTTACATACCGTAACAACTTTAGGAAACCAGAAGCGTATGAGAAGAAACGAAAATCACAGTATACGTCCGCATGGTTCCTCGGCCAGATGGTATCCTTATGGTTACACTTTTCTGAAATGAAAAACATATGCTCCCTCACAAAGGAAGCATTTCTAACGCAAAATTGCAATTTAGAAGACAGAATATAAGGGGAAAAATTAATATGAAACTTAAGACAAAGAAGCAAAGAACCAACAAATCAAAATGAATACAAGTAGGGGAAAAAGCCATTCCACACAAATACACGTCACGTAGCCACACTTACAACTATGAGCTGGCAATGCACAATATTGCCTTGCTGGCAGAATAAGCAGTTTTTTGCAGAAGTCTGCTGCTGCAGAGGCTTTGTTGAGTCTTTTTTTTTTTTCTGTAAGGCACACAGTCTTTCACTTTTTTACGACGTCTTCTGTTATATACGTTGTTTAAGTCCACTTCAGTTATCATGGAATCTGCATTCCGGCACAGAGTGAAACACACACACACACACACACACACACACACACACACACACACACACACACACACACAAATCGTGTAGGATGTGAGGAAAACCATATGACATATTTGAAACAGTAGGCGAGGGTCTTGTCATGGTCGCTAAGCCGGACGGCCCCTACCACCCCTACCCACGCCTATCACACACACTAGGTCAGACGATACACAGCACACCAACACAGCTTTACAATCACGCAAAAAACTTCTTTATTTCAACATACACACCATGGCGCCACCACCTAGCAATTACCACTCACGTCCATCCACAACCGCACACAGGTATCCCACTTCCCCGCAGGCAGACCCTAGCATGCTACAATGGCCTGGGGGACCCTAACCTATCCTAGAGCACCAGTTGCGGTATATCACTGTGACCTAGGGACGCAGCGATAGCCTGCATACGTGGTGGCTAACTACTAGGGACAAGGACTAAGCCAAGGGGCTCTAATCTCTAAGAAGCTACTACCACCCACCCCTCTCCCTGGACCCATCCTTTCTTTTTGACGTGGGATCACTACCGCACCGGTCGCCGCGTCCCTAAGGCAGGCAACGACAGCTACCCTATATCCCGTGCTGGCCACTACGTCCCTAAAGGAGGCAGCAGCTAACACCCCCTAACCCTACTGCCTATTCCTACACCCCCTTCCTACCACAAATCTGGACAACCCCTCCACCACAGAAAACCCTGCTCCTCGGCGCCGTCCGTGGCCTCGCGCGGGACGACTCCTCCACAGAAGATCGGCGGAACTAAGTGTAAGAGAAGGCTTGGCGCAGCACCCCTCACGTGGCGCCTGAACAGGGCGGTCCTTCCCTCCTGGGAAAGAGGGAAACAGTGGCCAGCAACTACCCCACAAATAGCCTGGGTGGTCTTCCCCTCCTGGGAGAGCAACAGGTGACCGGAGAACTGCCTCACAGATGGCGGACGGCCTGGGTGCCCCCCCCCCCCCCCCCCCCTCCCGGGAGAGCACAGGTAACAGGAAGCCGCCGCTCATCTGCCAGCTCGCGGCCGCAGCCTGCGATGATCCGGCCCCAGCCTCAGCACTGAAGCAGGATATCTGCTGAAACAACTGAAGGCCACTACTATAGTGTCGCTACTACCTGCGTAACCAAGGCGCATAGCCTACTTGGTAAGGCATTAACTCTCCATCTCCCTGGCTTACTTCCCCTTTGGATATGAGACTGGACTCCTTATATTCCGAATACACCCCCAACCCATCACTCGCTTAGGGGGTACTAGACCCATTACCGGCCAACTCTTACCATAGCAGTTAAAAAATATATCCTCCTGAGCCTACCCGCGTTATTACTTATGAAATTAGGTATCACGCCCAAATATTGAAAAAAAAAGAAAAAAAAAGAAAAGAAAAGAAAACGAACCCTACCAACCCCAACGTGGGACTCCATGGGTCCCCCTAGGAAATGCTAAATAATCTGGGAAATGAGCAATTTCACAAGGAGATGTCTTCACACACTAAGTCAGTAATAATGAACATCTCGCTACAAAAAACTTATCAACTTCCAGCTGGGTCAATGTTCACACAAAAGCATTGGCTCCCAGCCACAATCCCTCACATTCTTACCCCCCTTTGCACTCTCAAGTATAGTCATATTCCCAAAAAAGCAACATGATTCGCTCGCCGAACCTTCCACCAATCATCCCACTCTCAGTTTTTAATCCTCGTTATGCCAACATAACCACACCTCGTACGATATCACATGCTGCTAATCATCCATTCTTTACCCTACCGACTGCTAAGCCACTCGCCTTAAACTTTACCTCTCCTTTGTTTCTGACCACTAAAATTCATAATGGGGTTGCCTCCACGCAACGTGAGGTATCTTCCCCTCTATCCTGTTTTGTCACAAATTTATATATCCCTGTATGTGTGATGACTTGCTTGCTCTACAGAGAACTTCCAACCGTATGGGCTCACTGTACGTCACAAAGTGCACACACAACACCTACCACTGCGCCAGTCTCCTTGAAGGGTGTCATAAAAGACTTGCCTTCACGCACATATCGCTCTCCACAAAACCTGGTGCGCGTGTTCACACACACACGTTAAAGATACAGTCTACACGCGCACGACACCCGCGTCGAGAACCATGACTCTAACAAAAGAGAAAGGACAGCAACCTAACTTGGATGGTCACGGCCATACCCCAGTATAAACCACTCACCCACACGCGACCAACGAACAGGTGGAGGCCCAGTATCTGCCACAGACCCCAAACCAAAAACATAAACTGACTAAAGAATACAAACCATGTAAATAGTGTAAACAGTAGACAGGAAAAAAAGAAGATTTTTTTTTTCAAGGAAAGGAAGAAGGGTTACAGTTTCTACTCTAATGTTGATGGTTTACTGAATTTAATATATATATATATATATATATATATAATAATATTATATATATATATATACTGAATTTAATATATATATATATATATATATATATATATATATATTTTTTTTTTTTTTTTTTTTTTTTTTTTTTTTTTTTTTACAAGAATAGAAGAGATCAAACCGAGTGTTATAGCACTGATGGAAATAAAACCGAAAACACACCAACTGGTTTTTTAATGAATCAACTGGTTTTTAATGAATCAGAGTTTGCCATCCCTAATTATGACATGGTTTGTAAACAAAAATCAGTTGAGAAGTGTAGCATTATATGTTGAGAAGTCAATCAATGCGCGAGAGTGTGAGGAAATAAATGTGTGTGAATTTCAGAAAAGCGTGTGGTGCTCAGTCGAAAATGATGGTAAAATTTTGTATGGATGAATTTACTGAAGCCCAAACACTAGCAGTGAAGAAAATGATCAGAAATTATTTCAAATACTAAAATGTGATATGGTATCAAAGTATACTAAGGTTTGCATTATGGGCGACTTTAATTTTCCAGGCGTCCATTCGGATGGAAAGTAGACAGGAGGAAAAAAAAAAATGACAGCATTAAACAAATTGTGTTAGATTCCGTTTTGATACAGAAGGTAAACAAACCGACAAGGAGGAGAGTTGATCAAAACCCCTACATTGGACGACTGGATACTTCTAAGCAGTACAACCTGTATGGATGAACACGACAGCGTTCAGATGTATCAAAAAGAAATATAGGATTATCCAAAATATACCTCACCACTTAATCAGGTTATGTTTTTTGAAGTACGTTAAGGAAAGAAACAAATGTAAAAAAGTTGTTAAAAAGAATAAGAAGAGATTATGAGAAGCAGATCGCCAAAGAAGGTTAAAATAAATCCGAAAAAGTTCTTGAGGTATGTGCAACAGCAAATGAAAATGAGTACAGGTACAAGTGCATTAAAGAGACCTGATGGTGCATTTGTGGTGGACGACATGGATAAGGCTCAATGTAAATACTTTTTTTTCAAGTGTATTTACCCAAGAAAATTTATGGCGACATTCCGGACTTGAGAGAAGGTTGTTATTCAAATGGGGTATGTTATCAGAAATTCGAGTAACTCCCAAAGCTGTGGAGAGTAAAAACAACAACTAAACCCAAATAAGGCACAGGGTCCTGATCTATTGCCACCAAGGGTACCTAAAAGAGCTATGTGAGGAACTATCTGTTTTCACTGTAAGGCCAGTGTTCATGATTTTTTTTAATACTGAAAGACGGCTTGAGGAACTGTCTGTTCCCCCTGTGTTCATTTTTTAATAAGACACTGGAAACTGATGTAATGGCTGAGAGATGACAGCGAGAAGCTGACAGCGATTTAAGAAAATTACAAAATTGTGAACCAAGCAACCGCAGACCTGTAAGTCTTACTTGTATCTTCTTATGCAAGAGGTTTTAGAAAGTATTGTCAGAGACGCAATGGTCTCCTATTTTACAGAATACTAATTTATATTCTAAATGTCAGGGGGCATGGTTGTTTTCGAAAAAAAAAAAACCGATCATGTGTCACACAGCTGTTGGAGGTTATGGCGGATCATAAACAACAATGTTAAGGGCAGGCAGACAACAAGAATTGATATCATGTACATGGATTTTAGAAAAAGCTTTTGATATGGTTCCGCATAAGAAATACTCATAAAGCTAGCAGCTACGGATATTGGTGGCACCCTTATTTAAAATGGATCAAGAACTTTCTGAGTGACAGAACTCACAATCAGAGGTAAGGTCATGCCACATCAAATGAATGTAAGTGTACTATAGTTGGTACCCTCAAGTTATTGATAACTGCTTATCTGGGTTCTTTTCACAATTTTTTCTAAAAGTGGTCTAGCCCAATAACCCCTTAGTCATCCATGTGGGAATATTGGGCAGATGAACTAACAGCGGATTTACAATGTGGTCATCAAAGATACTTGTATTCAAGAATGATATCTACAAACTGCAAGGTAGTTGAGTGCCGTGGAATCTGGTATGTGTCAACATGGATCCCAATGTGTGGTGCGCCGTATACCTTCCATCAAATGGTGTAGTTATCGAACGCGGCAAAAGGATGTCTAGGCCAATTGGGCCCTGACAACGCACTCATGGAACTGCTATTGTACACTAACTGTACAAGACAGAAAGAGAGTG
>JADBJO010018059.1:30000-36184 GCA_016801955.1 Conus betulinus | reverse complement strand
GGAGATTAAACTGAGGAATATAACTCAAAATGTCAACAGCTTGTAAAGTCTCATGGATCAGCCCTGTTAGAGAATGAAGGAAATTCTAAAACAGCATTGTTTTTATTGCTACGACCAGTGTTACCCTAAAACAAAGCAGCAAGTCAGCAGCAGTAACATTATTTCTACCCCTCATACTCAGCAGTTGCAACGATAACTGTGTCTGGCTAAATGAAACAACGTTGATACAGTTATAGTGGCCAGTTCATAACAACATTTAGAAGAATGACTGGTGAAGAAGAAGTATGTGTTACGCTCGTTGTTCATTAATGCGTTAGCATGATGTTACTTTTAATGTGTTATCTACCCATGGAAGGCATCGAGGAACACGCATATCGATATGTACATGGTCCTGGGCACATGATGCACATCTGCATGTGCATGCTTGCATGCGATTGTGTGTGTGTGTGTGTGTGTGTGTGTGTGTGTGTGTGTGTGTGTGTGTGTGTGTGTGTGGTGAGGGAGAGGGAAAGAGAGAGGCAGACAGAGAGAGAAAGAGAGAGAAGAGAGATGGGGGGGGGGGGAGGCACTGAGCGCAGTTTCTGTACGCCATTGATATTTCTTGCAGCTCGATTACTGTGTGAATAGGAGCGATTGTATACTATCTAAACGGAGACATTAAACATTTTAGCATTTAGCTTTGCCCTTTTCCTTTTGTCTGCAGTATGCCAGAAATGCAGGAGGACTGACGAATTCACCTCTTCAAAGCAAAGTCGTCGTTTTCTCGGAGACTGACGTCTTTAAATTACCAAGTGACGTGGGTAAGAACACGAAGAAAAAAACTGAGAAAAGAGAAGGCAGAAAAGTTCTTAATGTACATCAACGCATTTATGAACGAAGGAGGTGGAACACTTTACCTCCACGTGGAAGATGCTCACTTGCTAGGTACCTTTGAACAAAGCGTGAACCGCTCCATGGCAGACATGATTCCAGACAACACGACGTTTCCTGAAAATTTTGAACGTCGCGTGGTTGGAAAGAACCATGTGCTTTTTCGTGTGAATCCCCAAAGTGGCCTGCTCAGTACATTGTCATTCAACACAAAGATCTCGCTCGACTGCGGTGTAATAGATCCTAACCATGGACAGATGAGAAACCTCTTGAAACCCAAAACAGATGAGAAAAAAACGGACAAAACGCATATCTTCACATTTCGAGCAAATGATGAAGTGGAGATTAAAGTTAAAAAACCCAAATGATGGTGTGGTGGAGAGCCAGAAGAATCTGTGTTCCAGGAGAGTAAAAACATTCAGGCCAAGCGTGTAACAGACACTCGTAGATCCTTCGAATCCTCTCTCGAGACTGAGTTTTTTAATGAATTCAAAACAGGAACGTATTTGCCAAGTACATCTCGGCTTTTTGCAGACTCCCTCAAGGCGGGTCCATTTTCCTAGGGCTGAGAGAGGAGAAGGGAGAAATACCGAAATGGAGAAAAGTACGAGGGGAGGAGCTGGACCGGATGCTCACGTTTCATGACCCCAAATACCACCTGTGGACAGACGGTGAAGGGATGTACACAATCGCTGAGGAAAACCAGATGGAAGGAACGGAAACCGGGGTATTCAAATGCGAAGGAATCACGCTCACACAAGAACGGACAACCGTTCGCGACGAGTTAAGACGACTCATCCGTGCGAAAATGACTTGGATCCCATACCGAAGCACCGAAGAGCAGCCCAGTCACTGAGCTTCCTGACCTGGTCGATGTCACTTCCATAAGGTGCAGCCAGATAGAAGAAAGGTCGTTTCTGGAAATAAAGGTGGAGAGATATCAAGGTACGGCTTTCCATAGCAAAGATGGGCCAACAGCGTACCGCTTTTCTAGCCATACGGAAGACGGCGATAATCAAGTGGTGAGAATGACCACCGACGATTGGCTGGACAAGATGTGTGGGTCAGATGAGTAACGTTCTTGGTGGACCAACAGCGGACTGAACTTGTCTACTTGATCTTCACATTAGGTAGATCATAGTTACTGGCATGTAAGCAGAATCTATAAACGGGTGGAATGTCATGATAAGATGTCGGCAGTCTTACAATACATGTCTTACTTTGAACGTTGTCATTGTGTTTTTAGAGCCCGAAATCCATGTTTTAGACCACCTGCCCTTGCAGCTATCTTCGGAGCATCTTCCATCTGCGTGTCGCGTTTTCCCCTACTTACTTGCTCCAGATTCTCTCTAACAGTCACTCTCACTTTTTTGTTGTTGTTTTATTTATTCATCCCTGGTCCATAACACCAACGGAGGCCGTGCACTACTAATAAATCGTTTGCGTTTATTTGGCCCTCTTCCAAATCACTTTCTACAGCTGGCATTGAAGAGCAAACTCGCCCATCTGCAAGGCAAGCAATATGACTTAGCCTTCTTTATTCTCTTTATTGAAAACAGTTGTCTGTGGACTTCGACGATGATACCAACAAAAAACACTTAGTTTGGAAGTAAGGGTGCATTGAGGAAAGGGGAAGCCACAGAATAGAGCTAAGACAGCATGTACCCCACCACAAGTGTGTTTTTTAATCACTTTAGTAGTCATGTTGAAAGAAGTCTTTATATCTCACGTACTTCTGATGCATCTAGAGCAACTTGTGATATGACTTTAAATGGAAGGTTTTCAGCCAAAGGTGAAGAAAGTATAAAGAGACCTTTCTCTTTCACATGCCAAACAGAATCAAACTGCAATACAGGCCAGGTGTGACGTCATACAATAAAGTGCGAGCTTTTTGAGGCAAGAAGTTGTTTATCTAGTATTTATAAAAAGATATCGGCCTGGGTTGAAAGACCACTGAAAAGGCTTGTCATAAAAATGAGGTGGGTTTCAAAGAGGTCCTGTCCAAGTCATCGGGACGGGCAGACTCATGGGTGCTGTCTTTGGACGCAAGTGATGGCGCCTTACGGAGGGAAAGTTCACTCATGCTGGCCCCGCAACTTAGCAGTTATTGTCGTCATTATAGGTTTAGTATGTGGTGTGCGACATTTGCAGGGTCAGAAGATGTACCACAGAATACAAATGTAGTGGTTCAATGGCAGCGCAGTGTTTCCTTTGGTGGGTTGCCCCATGACAACCAGATCCTGTGGATTGCCGGTGTTGAACTATGGTAAAAAAACCCGGAATGTGCAGCTTTGGGTAATGCTACCGAGGTGGTATGGAAGACATGACAGAAGGGAAAAAAAAAAAACGATCCTCTGTCTTTCACTACCGAGAGGTTAAAAATGTTAGAGGTGTGTTTTTGATTGCCTTGTTTAATGATGCTGAGATGTTAAGGATATTTCATTAACAAATCGTTGAGTGACATTTTATGTTTGGGGTTTATCCTTTTAATGCTCTTCAGTGAGTGAGATTTTAAAGTTGTCTTTTCGTTGATACTCGGAGGATTAGCTGTGCGTTGTCAGCTTGCTGGTACTTTTTTAATATTCTGTATGCGTCGTGTTTTGAAATCAATTTAGCACAGTTTATAAATATTCACTATAAGAAAACACAGTTTTAATGCTCTATGTTATAGTATGAAGCTTCGAGTCCTCACTTGATATCACTTTAGATGTAGTGCTTATGTGTAGTACTGAGTGCTCCAATGTGTCATATTGGATTTTTCAGTGCTCTGCAAGTACTGATGTTTTGCGAGCGTGATGTAGATGTTGCGCTCATTTATTTAATCGTGTTTGATTGTAACCGAGGTTTTGAGTTCTGATCTTGTATTGGCCGAGTCTGACTGCTGTGATAAAAACACATTTCAAGGACGCTCTGTTTGCACCGTGGGTTGGCCGACTCCATTAGCACTAACACACAGAGTTTTCTGTTGACTGAGGTTTGCACTGATAATTTTGTAATGAGCTAAGAAGTGTCCTGTTTTGTCAATATTGTGCTCTAAGGCATTTGATTAGCACAGAAAATGTTGGGTCACGTCTCTCGATCATCCGGTCTTGCAACAAACACCTTCCGGGGCATTGTACCGGGATTCAGAGAAAGGGGTTAGGAAGGAAGTGGGAGGACAACATCCTGGAGTGGACAGGCTTGACCTTTGGCCAATCCCGGAGAGAGCGGCAGAGGACAATTAAGATGAAGGCTGATAGCCAAATCAAGGAGTGCCATGACGACCCAAAGTTCGATGCACTGATGGTGATGACAGTGATGATTATAATGATGATAATAGTGATGAACCAATAGCGCCGATCTGTAAATCATCTTCTCGATATTTCTGTCTCTGTGACCAATGTGTGAAAAAAATGAGCGTTGAAATACTGCATTTGCGGTAATGAGTTTTTGGATGCTCTGTCATTACTCAGTTTCAAACCGTTCTGTGTCTTAGTCCTTAATCCTGGATGTTACGTTAGCAGTGGATTTCGGAGTGATCCTTTGTTACGGATGCATTCTTGTGTGCACTGCTTGTAGTTAATGCGTTTCTGGAGAGTTTGTTTTTTCCTTGTTGTTGCTATTGTTGGGTTTTTTTTTCTTCCAGAGAGTAAGATTTTACTTATCTGTATGTGAACACTGAGTTTGTGATATTTCTCGTGATTTATAAGTTTTGATGTATGAGAGTGAGCTTGGATATTTGTGTGAGTAAATAATGAGGTTTTTTCTCATACGGAGTCAGTACTCACTTTAGATTATTCTGTTTCTTAATACTTAATGCTGTAATGCTACGTTTGTCGTAGATTTCAAAGTGGCATGTTTGTTAGGGACGAATTCTCAAGTATTCTGCATGTTGGTAATGTGTTTCTGGAGAGCACTTCCCTACCTCGCCCCCCCCCCCCCCCCCCCCCCCCCCCCCCTCTCGAAAGTAAGATTGTGACATTCCTGGTTGTCAACACGGAGTCTGTCATTGCTTTGTGGCCCCAGTGTAGGCCATGATTTGGTTACTGTGATGTTTTTGTTGTTGTGATTGTTTGCCTATAAAGATGAAATGAAATGGCCAGTTTTAGAGTTTTGGGTAGACAGTGAGTGGGGTTAACTGAGAGTGAATACGGTCCCTGGATGTAGGGAAAAAGAGAGTGGAACTCAGGGGTGTTCACCTGCTGAGGCGACGACTGGATGAAAATCGTCATTCATTGCGGCACTGGTCGAGCTGTCAGGACAGAAGACAACAAATGTATGTAAATGTAACTAGGCTTGACTTAGAGAGGGGTTAAGCCCCAGTTGGATATGTAGGCTGCGGTATTCGGCTGGAGGCCAGACCCAAGTACACTTAGAGTAAGTGGATATGTAGCTCCAGTTTTGATTAATTGTATAATTCGGCATTCTTTTGTTTTGAGGTCTATATTGAAAACCCCTGATCCACAATCTGGTAGGTAGGTTGTCGTTCGATGAAAATCGTTGAGTACCTTTTTACATAATTTTCATTTATAAGTCGTCTGTATTACAGGACCGTATATTGTGGGATTTTGGAGTCCCAAAACAAGTCAGAGAGCAGCCAGTCGCTCAGTTCAGGGAAACATTGACGGGAGTCCGATGGACCAGTAGCCTGGGAAGACTTTATTACCCCGCCGTATCAGAACGAATTTATTTGTTACCCCGCTATACCGGGAGGAGTCTATTTGTTACCCTGCTGTTGGGAGGACTTTATTTGGTATCCCGCTGCGCCGGGAAGGAGTTCCGAGTGGAATTCTGTGTATCCGGGAGATGAAGAAAAAAATATATAATTTTGAATCTTTGGGATATGAGTCCCCATATGTACCAACCGATGTCATGAATTCATGTTATTAACAATAATGTGGTAAGAAAAATGGAAGTAAAAGAATATGCATTGGCCGAAATGACGTTCAAGCTTGATGTGAGGGGGTAATATACTTTGGAGAGAAAAACAAAGAAAGAAATAAAAACCGCGCTGAGGTTGTGGCCAGGGGAAGAAATTTTCGTAAAATCTTTATAGTGACATTTGGTGTGATTGGAGTCGGATTGCGGTTGTACCCGGAGAGGTCGAGTCTCGTGTGCAGGTGTATGCGATTGCGCGCGTGTGGGCGAGGCACGGCCAATGTGACACTTTGTGACAGTTTTTCCCAATGTTTTTTTGACATTACTTTGTGTGTAAGCAGTAATTTTTGTGCTCTGGGTCGTTAGTATATGAATGTTTAGAACTCTATTTGAAACCGCAAAATTTAGTTGTCATTCTTTTCGTAAATGACGTGTATTTTAATATTTGGATTATATG
>JADBJO010018059.1:22500-27500 GCA_016801955.1 Conus betulinus | reverse complement strand
CACACGCACACACACACACACACACACACACACACACACACACACACACACACACACACACACACACACACACACACATTCGTGTGTAAATACAGAGAGAGAGAGAGAGAGAGAGAGAGAGAGAGAGAGAGAGAGAGAGAGAGAGAGAATTCAAAAGAGGCGACGACTAAAAAAACACACATTTGAATGATATTGTCTTTAACTTCTGCGCTGCTCTCCAATCCTTTTTCAGACATTCTTTATTTCGCTCGATCAAGTTTCAGATGAGCAACCTTACCGAAAGGTCTACTGTGAATTTTAAAACAAGCAGCCGGGTAAAATTTCCTCACTTAACAAGTTCTATAGAACGATAATCGCCACCCTCTGGTAACTTGACTAGACTCCTCACATGAAATACGTTTGGTAAGGTAAGGTAAAGTTGCTTATAGCCCAGCCGACCGCAAAGAGCCATAATTATGAGGGCTGACACCACGTTGAAGTCGACTAACAAGTCATCCAAAAACAAACAAACAAAAAAAAAATCACACATCCCTTTAAAATACATCTTCTAAGAACGCACCAGAAACTTCGTTAAAAATCTTTCTTCTGTACAATCTTAGATCAGATGAAAAATGTTCATTCTTTCGGATATACAAATATCACGTCAGGTGGGACATTTCTGACCAAAGTTTTCATGGAATCGGCCGTAAAGTGTTTATGTCTCATATCGTGCAAGTCCCAACACTCGAAAGAATATGCTTCACTGTGAGTGGTACATGACATGGAATATACCACGGAGCTTCTTCGCCTTTCAAAAGATAAGAATGGGTGTAAAACGAGTGGCCTGTATGCAAATGACACAAGACTGTTTCGTCTTTACGGCCGCCTCTGGAACATGGTAAAAACGCTTTCAATTTTTGATTGATTTTGAATAGTTTGTTATCCGTATGCAAGTTCTATCCCTCTTGCCAAAGGTCTTTGGCATAAGCCTGTGTTTGGGTTTGAGATCAGTGTGAGGGATAGACAACCTGCTCAACGTTTCCCTTGTGGCACTCTTGTCAAGTTGATGAAACACCTCGTTGCCTCGAATGCTCACACCCAAGCAAACACTACGTGTGTCCATCCAATGTCAGAGAGGTGTACAGTTCGAAAACTTTTCGTCAGCTGAGGGTGCTTGAGATTACGGCCGGCAATGGCCTCCAAAACAGAAAGGGAGGCTGATACAATAATGAAATTTTTATGTTTGAATTTACAGACCATTCTAAGAGCCAGGGCCACGGCTGGCAGCTCAGCAGTGTAGATGGAAATATCGGTGGGGATGTGTTCAGTATATCTCTGAGGGGGCCTACTGCACAAAACAAGCAGAGGCAACTCCTTCCTCAGATTTGGAACCGTCAGTGAACATTGTTTTGAATGATGGAAACTTTGAACACACAGTTCAGCGAAAAGGGACTTGCATGCCAAGGAACTAGTGGAATCGTTGCGGTACGAGACCAAATCAAACCGGATCTCTGATGTGACGAAAGTCCGTTGAGGGTCATCAGGAAACTTGCATAATTCACAAACCCCTCCAAGGTCTATATCTGCTTTGTTCAAATGGGGGAAAATACGAATTCCCAATGGTCGAATGGAGCTGAGATGGTCATCGAATTTCTGCAGGAACTTGGGGCCAAAAACAGTCATGTGCAGGGTTTTGAGGTTCAGAAAAGAGACTCTGACAATAGTTCAAGTCACGTTTCAATCGACGATTTGAGTGGGATAGCTCTCCTGCATCAGCTACAGGCTATAAACTGGGGTGGTGCGGAAGGACCCAGACACAATCGAAGCCTTTGATGGTGGATAGAATCTAGACTTTTCAGGTAAGATGGTCTGGCCGAGCCGTACACTAAACATCCATAGTCCAGTTGGAGAAAATCAGGGCTCTGTAAAAATAGGAAGTTTTCCTGTCAGCGCCCCGACCTGTGTGTGTCACAACACGCAG
Source organism: Conus betulinus (assembly GCA_016801955.1). NCBI lineage: Eukaryota > Metazoa > Mollusca > Gastropoda > Neogastropoda > Conidae > Conus > Conus betulinus. The sequence goes on along the minus strand of JADBJO010018059.1, from coordinate 25,540 downwards.
AATGTTCAGTGCTTTCTGACATGCAGTTTTGAGTGTTGGGTATACATTTTAAAGTTCAATTTTCATCAAAAATATCACCCCAGTAATTTGGCTTCTTGCACAGCTGGAATGATGGACTTGTCCAGACGAATTTCAGGACCAGCACACAAAAAAAAACTGACGAAAACTGTGGAAATGGATTAACTTAGTTTTGGTGCTTGAAAAGGTAATAATAATGATAATGATAATTGCGGTATTTGTAATGCGCAAAATCTTGATTAAATCAACTCTAAGGGCACGGGGGGGGGGGGACAAAAAAAACAAAAAACAAAACAAAAAAAATCTGCACGCACACACACTCACATAGACACACTCACACCAAACTGCACATGTGTTATGGCGCTAAACAAAGGAATAGAAAGGAAAATCATGTGCAAAATAAATATTAAACCAGAAATATTAATGCACACACACGCACACGCTGTGGGCCATATGGCTCTAAACACAACTAATTCAAAAAGAAGAAACATATGTACAAATATTGCTGGAGGCATCCCCCCCCCCCCCCCCCCCCCACACACACACACACACACACACGTGGAGAAGACTATCAGGAAGAAGAAAAGAGATGAGTTTTAAGAGCAGTTTTAAGGAAGAGAAAATATGTAGTTAACGGACAGAGAGTGCAAGTTTGTTCCAGGAGAGTGGGCCAGAAACAGAGAAGGCACGTGGGCCAAAGGTATTGAGTTTGGTACGTGGAATCCGGAAAGTGAGAGGATCGGAGGAAGACTTGAGGGTGCGTGAGGGTGTGTAGATATCGAGTAAACTGGTTAGATAGTCAGGGGCTGCATTGTTGAGGGACTTGTAACAGATAGTGTCGAGTTTATAGTGTATGCGTTTGGATACAGAAGTCCGTGAAGTTGTGACAGAAGAGGGGAGATGTGGTCAGTCTTTTTCTTCTTGAGTACAAGGCATGCGGCATTGTTTTGAATGCGTTGTAGGGTGTGGATAGAGGATTCATTGACACCAGAAAGGAGTGAGTTGCAGTAGCCGATGCGAGACATAATGAAACAGAGGAAAAAAGTTTGACAGTTGCTTCGGTAGAAAGATGTTTTCTGATCAGGCTGATGCGACGAAGGTGGCAGTAGCAAGATTTGGCCGTTTCCCGGGCCCATTGTTGAATCTTATCAAGACAAAGTTGAAGTCGACGCTGTACGCTGGCATAAGAGGCTCCAACTGCGTACAGCGCGAAGTCGTCAACAGAGGACTCAGAATAATGGTTTACTGATTTCAATTCCAATCAAACAGAATGGACTGTTGCTACTGTGCTTTAAGTTCCATGGTGTGCATATACCTTTACATGCGTTATTGTAGACGAAATTGTTTTCGGGTGTGTTTCTTCATTCTTCACACAGTGTTTATATACATAGTATATAGAATGCATTTCCCTATGTATATGTGTATAATTGACATAATTTGTTAAGTAGACATGTGTGACCATTGCATATATGTTTTGATGATGATGTTGATGATTATGATGATGATAATGATGATATTGATGACGATGATAATGATCTTAATAATAATAATAATAACAATAATAATAATTAGGATAGCAATGATAATGATAACAATAATAGTAATGATGATGATGATGCAACGACAACAACAACATCGACAACAGCGACGTCGATGATGACGACGACGATGACGACTATAACAACAAACATCATCATGATCATCATCATGATCATCATCAACATTGTTTATTGCATAATTATTGGCATAATCATTGTAAAGCAGTTCGAGCACTTTTCCGAAGTGTGTGATGCATCCGTGTTCATCATTATTATTAGATTTTACCATCACCATCATGATATCATTATTTTATCATTAGTGTTGTTATTGTAATTTTTATCATTGATAATGATAACAACGATAAAATATTATTGTTATAATATCGTTGTTGTTGTTGTTGTTGTCATTTTCAGTAAGAGATTATACTACCAGAGAGTTCGGTGTGTCTGACGGGTGTTGCCGTAAAACGTCATTATTTTACTAATAAAGATAACACAAATTTGAGGGTGCAAACAGAGAGAGAGACAGACAGACAGACAGACAGACAGATTGAAAAACAGAGAACAGACAGAGAGATGGTTAAAGTATTTTAGAAACAAAACAAGCAAAGAACACACACACACACACACACACACACACACACACACACACACACGCACACGCACACACACACACACACACACACACGCACGCACACACACACACACACACACACACACACACACACACACACACACACACACACACACACACACACACACACACACACACACACACACACACACACACACACACACACACACACACACACACACACACACACACAGAGAGAGAGAGAGAGAGAGAGAGAGAGAGAGAGAGAGAGAGAGAGAGAGAGAGAGAGAGAGAACGTTTGCGAAAGTACTCTCACCACCACTACCACTACCACTGCTATCACCACCACCACCATCAACAACAATAAAGGTTTTTGTAGCTGTGCATGGTTTTGACTCTGTGAACTCTATTCGTTATGTACAAAATCATATGACTCAAAAGTGCTATAAATAAAGATCTCGACATACAGGTGCTTTTTTCTTTTTCTTCTTCCTTTCTTTTCTTTCTTTTCTTCTTTGTTTCTTTCCGTCCTTCTTTTTCTCTTGTTGACTAGAATATATCTTGTACATTCAGCTGAGCGAATTGAATACGCTATGATTACGACTGGCCCACTGGCACACCTTCGAGAGAGGAACGGCAATTCAGTATACATACATAGTTTTAGTGGCAAGCAGCCAGTACATTAAACATAGATAGTTAGCTGGCAAGCAGCCAGTACGGATTTCCGACTAGGCTCCTGTCACGAGAAGGCACGGTGATATACTACACGGTGCTGTCGACTGGTACATACCATGGGTGGGACCAGCTTACGTGTATGTCAAATCCGGAACGGCAGTGTTGTGTCTTGAATCTTGAGGTGAGTGAATCAGTAAAGAAATAATGCCCATTG
>JADBJO010018059.1:5000-15000 GCA_016801955.1 Conus betulinus | reverse complement strand
TTGCCGCACAGAATGTTAGAGGAGGCAGCACCTTATTGGCTGGGGGGAGGAGGGGGTTGGAAGGGTGCGCAGCTTGAGGCAGGCGATAGTTAACTAGTGTAACGCGATGATCCCCCCCCCCCCCCACACACACACACACACACCATCTTAGACAACCAGTGGCGCCCGAGCTTACGCCGATACACTCTGAGCTTATGACCTGTAACTGCTGTCTCCCGTGTTCTTTCTGTCGCTGGGACCGCTCCAGGACACTGCATGGGCGAAGTGTCTGGAGGTCCTGGAGGTGCTCAGTCGTCAGAATCCCCCTCTCGGCCTTGCTGACAGGATCCAACGGAAAGGACAAGCCAGTACACTATGGTACAAGCACAGCTGCGGGAGGTAGTGAAAAATGTCACAGAGTGTCGACCAACCGCCTTAAGGGATCCAATCCGGAGTTTCTTTCAGGGTGTATTCCCTTAGCCTTTGTTTCTATCAAGATGTCGGCAAGACAGTGAAAGTGTCTGATCCATAGCTGGGAGTCTGGTACGTCGGCACTAAGGCGTACCCACACGCCTGTTGGCCTGCATGCCTTAGGCCAGGCTTCCTCCGAGTCCCTTGTAGTTTAAGCTAAGTCCGTAAGGCCCCAGCTGACGTGTCGCCAGAAAGAGGCACTATATAGGGCTTGGTAGGGTTTTTAAAGCTTGGAAACAAGGGAGTTTCCGACCATGGAACCGATGTCGGACCAGTAGAGGGTGTGTATAGTGCCGTGTCCTAAGAAGCTGCCTTCCTTTGGGAAGCGGACTTCGCTGAGCATAGCGAACATTAAGCATAGTTCCGATGTTCCAGCATGCTAGTTTAAGCCCTTTCACGCCCTTGTTGGGTCTGTAGCTTTCTTTTGGATGTAGTTTAACCGCTTGAAAAGATACTGCTGACCATGGCTAACCAACTGGGAGGATGTAGGAAACAATTGGGTTTTGGTTACGCCACCTATTTTTGTTTAGGCCACTTTTCTAGGCCCCCGTGCGTATGGAACTAGCAAGCAGTGTTGTCTCTAGAACAGAGTGCTTGGTCATTCTGGGTAAGCCAAACGATTTTGTCGACCGTCTCTATCTCCCTTACACTTTGGACAAAAAAAAAAAAAAAACTGGTGAAGTTTTAAGAACTCTTCACGATAGAAAGCATCCCATACTCAGCCGCTGCTTGCTGCTCTCCATGCTCAAAATACTTTTCCATGCTTGCACAGACAAGAGCATTACTTGCGCGACTCAGACACTTAGAACAAGAAAGTTTCACTACGTTCAAGGATCAAAGTAATTCCTTGATACGTATGCCTGTGAGTCGTGACATCCTCGGCAAACACTGAGAAAAGGACGTGAATTCCTGGATAAGATGTGACTGAAAACTCTGGCGCAACTCCTTTAAAGTTCAAATACAAACACCAATAAGGTGCTGCCCCGCCACGACCTGCCTTCTTCATTTGGTGCATGGTCATTAGGGGAACATCTGACAAGTAGGTCGTACACAATCGCACCAGGCACAAGAAAGCTTCGAAGAAAGGAATCAGCGCTAAAACTGGAAGTTGAAACGTCCGAACACAGATGCCCGGGCTTTCAAGATATCAGCGACGCTAGAAAAGCAGCTGTCATAAACAACGAACTCAAAAGACTGAATGTGGACATCGCCACCCTCCAGGAAAAAACGGCTGGCCGACACAGGCACACTGAATGAGAGGGACCACACCTTCTAGAAAGGAAAGAGCTCTGATGCCCCAAGAGACTGTGGAGAGGTTATGCAGTAAAGAGCAGCCTGCCGAGTATGATAAAACCAGGCAGCGCCGGCTCAGAGTTGCTCCTGACTCTCCGCTTCAACACCACCTTGTCACCCTTGTCAGCAAATATGCTCGACTCTGTCTGCCACTTCGGATGCCAAGGAAAACTTCTATGAAGATCTTGCATCTACCATAAGGAGTATATCCCCAGCACAGAACAAACTGCCCTTCTGGGCGACTTCAATGCCAGGGTAGGTGCAGGCGACTCGTGTCCCCCTTGTCTTGGTTCCTTTGGTGTGAATGATTGAGAACGGACAGCGACAACTCGAGTTTTGCGCCTGCCATGAATTGTGCATCGCTCACTCCTTCAAGACGAAGCCTCAGCACAAAGTCTCTAGAGACACCCGCGCTCAGAGCATTGGCATCAACTGGATCTGATCCTGCTAAGACGTTCTGCTGTCAAAAAACCACACACTCGCTCTTACCACAGCGCGGACTATGACACGGATAACTCCCTGGAATGCTGCAGGATCATGTTGCACCAAAAAAATCCACTGCTCAAAGAATCAAGGGACTTTCGCATCACCGTCAGTAAGATGTCTCAGCCAGATCTTGTGGAACAGTTCGCAGAGGCCTTTGAGAGAGAATATGATGCATATGCATCGCATCCCGGAGACTCTGTCATAGACAGATGGGAAACTTTACGAGACATCATGCAGCGCACCGCCCTGGCTACCTCTGAGAAGAGAACTTCGATGTTCACGACAGGTTTGAGGCCAGATCGTTAGAGATGACCCCCATTATTGAGGCCAAGCGTGCGGCACGTTGAGTACAGGATGTCACCCAACGACAAGATCCTGCGGATCCTCAGCGCTGCCAGGAGCAAGGTTAAGCTGAATGGCAGCCTCTGCGGCAACGTGTACTGGACATAGCTCAGCGAGGAGATACAGACAGCCACTGAAGAGGCAACATCAGAGGGACGTATGACAGCATCAAAAAGTCACTAGGACCAACGCAGAGCAAGACAGCTCCCCTGAAAATCCTCCACTGGGAAAGTAGTCATTGACCAAACCAGCAGATGGACTGATTGGTTGAGCACTACACTGACCTCTACTCCAGATGGAATACAGTGACCTCCTCAGCCTGTTGTGCATTCAAGTGCACGCCAGTCATGAAAGCGCTGGACATAGAGCCGACCGTGGACGAACTCATCAAGGCCATTGACTGCCTGACATCAAACAAGGCCCTTGGTAATGATGGCATTCCTCCAGACCTCATCTCATCAAACACTGCAAGACTACCTTTCTGCAATCTTTGCAGCAGTCTTCTGTCAGTGCTAGAGTGAGGGAGATGTACCGCAGGACATGAGGGATGCCACGATTGTCACCCTGTACAAAACAAGAGCACGAGGAGCGACTTTAATAACTAAAGAGCATCTCTCTTCTTAGCGTCGTCAGCAAAGTCTACGCTTGGGTCCTACTGATCCGCCTGCAGAAGCTGGCTGAAACGTGTCTACCCGGAATCACAGTGTGGTTTTTGAGCAGAGAGTTCCACGGTGAACATAGTCTTCTCCCTTTGCCAACTCCTGGAGAAGTGCAGAGAGCAGCAGATGCGCCTCAATGTCGCATTCATCGACCTCACCTTGTCAACAGAGATGGTCTTTTCAAGGCTCTCGGAAAGATCATCCCCCCCTCCCTCCCCCGCACCTCCCAAACTGCACAGCTTAATGAGCCCTTCTACTCCGACATGAAAGGTACTATGCAGTCTAATGGCAACCTCTCCGAGCCCTTCGACATACGCAGCAGTGTAAAACAAGGCTCGTCCTTGTCCCCACCATCTTTCGGATCTTCTTTTTGCTCTCCTCCTGAGGCATGCACACAGTGCAAGAGGGGATCTACCTGCGGACCAGATCAGATGGCAGGCTTTTCAGTCTCGTTCGCCTTAGAGCAAGGACAAAGGGCCGCAAAGCCCTCATCAGAAATATGCTGTTTGCCGATGAATTCGCTGTTTCGATCCACGCTCCACGGGGACTGGAAAGGCAGCCACAAAACTTACGCGACTCACACAAAGAGTGTGGACATATCTCAAGCTAACCAGAAAACATAAAATGGCCGTATATAACACCTGCGTTCTCAACACCTTACTGTATGGCAGTGACTCATGGACCATGTATGCTCGCCAGGAGAAAAGGTTCAGTTCCTTCCACCTCAGAAGCCTCCGGCGCATACTGTGCATCTCCTGGCAAGACAGGGGTGACCAACGCCGAAGTCCTATCTCGCGCTGGCCTCCCTACCACGTATACCCTGTTGAGACAGCGTTGGTACGTTGGCTTGGCCACGTTCACCCCATAGAGGATGGTCGCATGCCAAAAGACGTGCTCTATAGAGAGCTTGCCGCAGGGCAGAAAAGCCCATAACCGAGAAACAACAACAACGTTGCAAGAGAAACATGAAGGCACTTGAGATCAACACTGAGTCCTGGGAGGACCTTACAGCAGACTGCAACAGGTGGACAAGCACACGCAAGAAACAACTGACGATTGGCGAGGACAATCTGAGAGCTGCTGCAGCAGAAAAGCCAGCCCACAGGAAGGGGATGACAGCCTACAAACCAGTGTCAACATACAGATGTGACCATTGTGACAGAGACTGTCACTCTTGCATCGGTCTCTACAGCCACAGTCGACGCTGCTCGGGTCGAGCAGACATCCCGGACAGATAGTTAAATCTTAGGTCGGATACATTATATCTATGGTCATCTACGACCGATGGAGGCCTACTACTATGTGTCAATCAGAATATTGCTAATCGCTGGGCTTTATCAAACGCTGACCATCGGTCATACACACAAACTTCCACTCCCTTTGTTGGGGTAGATGGGATTAATCCTTGCCTGTCTATACAGGGAGTGTCCGCAGATGCATCAGCCTGTGTACGCAAAAAACAAAACAAAACCAAACAAACAAACAAACAAACAAACGCACAAAGAAAGAAAAACACAAAACTCTGACCACAATAGAAAAAAGTGCAAACGCATATGTTTTGGGCATGTCAGACGACAGTCAGGACTCGCCTACACATCACTGCAGGGCACAGTGTGAGGAGGATGAAGGAGAGGCAGATAGAAAGTAATGTAAGGATAGATACCAGGGTAGACAGGCTGGAGACTGAGGGACACCTTGAGAGAGGTGGAAACTGGCTGTCGGATCTTCTATGAGGCCACCTCTATCGCCTTAGGTAGGAGACTGATAATGATAATTATGGCTGATGATAATTGAGGAGGTGATGGGTGATGATGATGACGACCACGACGACGACTACGACGACGACTACGACGACGACGATGATGAAGATGATGATAATTATGATGATGATGATGATGGATGATGATGATGATGATGATGATGATGATGATGGTGGTGGTGGTGGTGGTGGTGGTGATGGTGGTGGTGGTGGTGGTGGTGGTGGCGATGGTGATAAACTTCTTTCCATCTTACGACATTGTGAACCATTGGTTTTCGTTTGTTCTCTTTGGAGGGAACCTTCCATCATATCACCGTCGGTTAATGGTGACACTGTTCCGGGTGATCCCCTAAGAAACCCGTCCTTTTCCTCACCTTTGTCACACCCTTGCTGTTTCAGGCGCTCCTCCTGGGAAAAGATCTTCCTTTTTCTTCTCCTCACCCTCTATGAGGGGGAATCCGTGAACGCCGAATCTCAGCGATCTCTGATGGAGAAATTTACGACCCGGTGTGCTCGGATGTTAAATTGTCTACTGCTGAATTTTTGCCTAAAAGACTTTATCTTGGTACCCTGTACTCTTGAAAAAAGCAGATTCAGTGTTGAGTGTTTGCGGAAGGAGGGTGAACGTTCAGATGGGTCGTGTGGCAGACTTCTACTCTGGTCCCTCCCGACCAAGGGAGGAGGCATTCAAGTGTCTGGACCAAGCCCTGACCATTGTGGCCACGTCTTCTGAGGTGCCCTATTTTTTTGGAGGGTAGCGATGACGCTGGGAAGGTATCCTCTCTCTCTCTCTCTCTCTCTCTCTCTCTCTCTCTCTCTCTCTCTCTCTCTCTCTCTCTCTCTCTCTCTTGTGTGTGTGTGTGTGTGTGTGTGTGTGTGTGTGTGTGTGTGTGTGTGTGTGTGTGTGTGTGTGTTTATTTTTCCCGGTTTTCTTATAAACGTAAAGGGCTGCTGAGTCAAAAGTCAGTTCGTGCATTTGGTCACAGACTTTTAAAATCCTGAATTCTCAGTTATAAATCTGTATGTCTGTACTGGTCTTTACCTTAGTTGGAGGAGACCAAGAACTGAGTGTGAACTGAAGGAAATCCTCAGTGAAGAGAGAGAATCCAACGGGCACATAAAATCCTATATTGTAAAACAAAGACATTACACACAGACACACAGACACATGCACGTACACACGCACGCATACACACACACACACACACACACACACACACACACACACACACACACACGTGCACACATGCACAAACACATACACACACATACACACACACATGCGCACGCGCTCGCGAACACACACAGGTACACGCTCACACGCACTCTCGCACGCACGTAAACACACGCACGCATGCACGCAAGCACGCACACACACACACACACACACACACACACACACACACATACACACACACACACACACACACACACACACACACACACACACACACAAATCTGTTCGTGGGCTAGCATCAGTTTTTCTACTGTTTGGATTTTCTCTTATCGTGTAATGGAGAGAATGACAAACGGGTACTGCCTAGAGCCCTACCATTAGGTGATAGCACTGTGCATCAAATAAACCAATTAAACACATTTGCCATAGAATTGTGTCACTAAACGAACAGACATCCCAGCATTTTACAGCTTGCTGTCACCAATCCAACCAATTGGTTGTCACATGTGTCACTATTAGTGTCACTAAATGACCACATATACTTACACGTCGCAGAATACTGTCACCAGTCCAACCAGTTAGTTGTCACATGTATCATAACTAGTGTAACGAAATGACCACACATACTTACACGTCGCAGAATACTGTCACCAGTCCATCCTGCTGTATACAGAAGATTTGACACTTTACGAGATTTTTACCGTTACAGAAGACTTTACACGTGACACAATTTTAACATGTCACAGAAGATTTTTGTGGCTGATCCGGACATGGACCATGCTCTCCATCAATTCATCGCCCACATTACGCAAAGTGACTCACTGGGCCTTCCATCGCCGATTGTGCAGTACCGGGAAGAGGGAAAGTCGGCGAAGGCAATACTGCTGGAAGCTGCGCTGCGTCTGAGCTACCGTCAAAAAGTTGTCATCATTGCTGACGACGGGCAAGTTCACACCTGCGTACGGTATGGATGATTTAATAATGATACTTTGATCTTGCTGTTGTCTTGACCTTTGTGAAGATACTGGAGGTGTACCGACAGCAGAAACACATTAGAACATCACTTTAAGTGAAGCATAACACACAGAAGTCTGCTCTAGTTACTGAAAATAAACTGGAATTAACGTTTATTTCAAAACATTTTATCAGGACCCAAGACGACCTGCCTCCTTGATATATCATATAAAGCTTGATGCATGGTAAACAACTTGTTTAAAAGAAAGCATTTCAAGCCAACACAATCATAATAGATCCATAAGAAATGTTTACTGAGTCCCCATGTCTCAAAATCTTTTCTCCACCGTGATATTCATGGTACTTTGCAGTGTACATCATCATCGGAAGTCATTTTGTAAAGCAAACTGATAAATTTAAAATGTCATCGGACACATTACTTGTCGCAGTCTTATTGTTTTTTTTTTTTGTTTTTTTTTTTTTTTTACTATAACTCCTTCCTATTTCCATTCACCAGTGCCCCTTTCCTCAGCCTCATCCTGGAGCTTGTATACAACGATTGCATGACTGTTGGCATTATATTTCGCCAAAATTTTCCTACGTTCTAAGATTTATTTTGCCTTGCATGCTTGTGTAAAGTCACAAAATCGTAAACTCAGGTTGGATGACAGCTTGTGCCCCAAAGTCATGAAGTAACTTAAAGCAGCCTAAACATATTTGATAATCAGATGATTCTCCATGTCCACCCTGTTCTGTGCACATACAAAGCAGCACTAATCCAGGGGAGGATCACGTTGAGACACAACCAAGTGCTCAAGGAGATGGCCCACGCGGTTAGCACTGCCGGAGAAAGCACTTCGCTGTCCGAAGTTCCAGTACCGAAGTTCTACATGGCGGGAGGCCACAAATCATGGTCTGGAACAACTGTTATTTCAAGAGCATGGAAGCAGGGTTTATTGGATGGGAATGCATAGTAGACATTCCAGTGTAGGAGACCCATCCGGAGGTCGTCAGGCAGAATGGCATGAGTCCGGAGAGTGTTCTTCATCCAGGTTCATCAGAACAACGATTTTCATCACAGTGCCATACGAAAGCAGCATGGAGCAAGCTTACATCTATGACTGAAAAGAATACCGGTTTAGCCAGCAGCTCGAGGGAATCCGGCTTTCAGGCCCAGGTTCTCGCCACGGAGGCTGGGGCGAGGGAAATTGAAGGCTCATCAGCTTATGGTTTGAACAAACAGCTATAGATTTTTAAGGAAACATGAGGACCAAACCTTGAACGCTGTGGCAGAGAGGCAGCTGAAAAAGTGTTCCAGCTGGATCTGGTTGAGGAGGAACAAATGTGAACTTTATAAGGCTTAAATGTCCCAACTGAAATGGCACGTCTTGAGAAGCCCACCAACCCAAAGTTGCAGGTTCGAATCCCGGCAGCGCCGAAAAAAAAATTGGCAATGTAAGGGCATATCAGAGTTATGATGAAGCCTAGCCATCTTAGAGTGTAAGCAGATCAGGGCCCCAAACACTTGTCTGAGGGCAGTTTCTTCTCTGAAGACCATTTTCTTTCAAGCTGTCCCTAGAATTTTCTCCTTTTGATTCATGGCTAGACCATTTGCTTCCAGGAATTGGTTGGAGAATGTTCTGGAAAGACCGGATAAACTAGGAAGACTAGACTTACAGGCTGTATGAGCTTCCTCCTCACCTTGCCTTTCTCAAAACTTACGACTAGTATATAAAACGACAGATGCTCCCAGGATTCGCCAAAATGGGGAGAGAATGATGATGAATCTATCGGCACCAACTCTATCAAGACCGGAAATGTGCAGTGAACCATGAGTAATAAACAAGTGGAATTTCCATGTGCCTGTGAAGGGAAATTCTCTACTGATATGAGCAGGGGCATGAAAATCCACAGACCGAAAAGGGCAGCATGAAGACTCTAATGAATGAACACCAGCGCACTGCGCTAGCAGATAAAACACCGAAAACCAAGGCCAGATTCAAACCACAGTGCCAGTGACATCCATGCTGAGTATTCGGACTGGGAAAGGCTCTTGATGCCAGACGTCAGGAACTCAACTTGCCATCCCACCAATGCAAAAGTGGTATGGGGGAGACTAGTGGAAGAAAAAAGGTCCAAAGACTAGATGTGGTGATAGGAAAGAGCACACTGGAGTACCAGCTATCACAGACATTACATATTGAACCGGTAGGGGCGCCTACAGAATCCAACAATCACAATAAAGATACTTCCTAAAAGTATCCAGACGCCAGCAAGAGATGGATAACATCCAAATGAAAAAAATGACCTAAAAAACGAAGGCTGCCTCAGAAGCCGAGAAGAAAGAGTTGGAGAAAATCTGCTCTGAAAGACCTGAAAGCTCAACAAGGTGCACTCAGCAATGCAGAATCGGCAAGAAGAAGGAGCAAAAAGAAGAAAAAACCCAAGATCGCTTTTTGAAGGACTCCGTCCTGTTTGACAGAAAACTATTCAAGCAGCCAAAAACTGTGACACTTGTAAGAAACAACGCAATTCTTGAGCAGCATCTCAAGAAACATATTGAAACATATTCCAACCTTCAGACCCTAAAATCAATGAAAAACCACTGACACTTAATGAGGCAAAGAAAGGGGTTAAGTAAACCAAAGCCAAGTCTTCGCCTGGGCCAAATGGAATAACATATCTGCCGTATAAGAAATGTCTCAATGCCATTCAGTGGCTCCATAAAATGACAAGATCAAGATGGAGGAACATTTGAACATTCACGATTTTTTTTCTCAAGGCACTCAGACCGAGTAAATACCTGACAGAAAATGATGCTTAGATTTGTCACTCCAGAACGGGGCATCTCAGACGTCTCCGGCAGTGTAGAGCATGCCA